>JAOTIZ010000003.1:28404108-28414617 GCA_027123425.1 Erythroxylum panamense | reverse complement strand
CATGCATCTCTTTACCATGTGCTGAGACGATGAAGATTACATCATTGCAAACCTAACACGGCTTACTAGATCATTTTAAAACAGTTGGAATCATGAAATCTTTACAAAAGTCTAGTCTATCCACCATGATGATTTCCCTCACAATGAAGACCACTGTAATTCTTCAGTACTCTCTCAATGGGATAAATAATGCCTTGGGTTTTCATTTAATTTTCATGCAGTTATATGAAAAATAGAAGAAAAATTAAGTAGGAAAAGAAATAAAACATGAACATTTTGGTCTGCTAAAAGAATGCAAAACATATTTCTAAGTCAACCAACTTTGCTTAAACATTTCAGCTACCTCATTGATTTGTTCACTGTCACCACCATATAGTTCCCTTGCATGACTCAAAACTATACTGGGCAGTCCCAATTTTTCACATATATTGATGGCATTTGAGCGACCTACAAATTGACATTGACCAAGAGAAGGGAAGCTTAAATAATCATGTACCATCATCGCGACTAAGAAGTAATAACTATTTAAAGAAAAAGAGCAGGGAGTGGGGGGTGGAGGGATAGGACCACATTATTGGAGAGAAGATCAGAAGGTAAATAGTCAACAAAAGAATCAAAATATCAACCAGCTTTAACATGAAGATCATTCCAGACTACTTAAATTGAGGTATATCCAGAGCAAAACCGAGTTTTATGGATCATAAGTAACAATTCCCAAATCACCAAGGCCCCTCTCTCTCTGTCCCTCCCTCCCCTCTCTCTCCATACTTTCCCTGCAGAGTCAGTAATTCACAGGCATATTCCATTTTCCATTTTTGTCCTGTAATAACTAATCAAATCTTTTTTCTAGGGCTTCAAGATCATGTAAGTGTATCCCTTTAAACTAACCAAATGCATTGTGGTTATTCCTGTTTCTGAGCATCCTCTTGTACCCTGGATGCTCTGCTCCTGTTCCTGTTCTTGTTGGATTACATGTTCAACCCACGAAGATAAGGGTTGAAGGGCGTGCTTCTGCTCTTAAAACATCAACTTGCAAACAAACCCAAAAACAGCTTTGAATGCGTTATAATGCATATCCTACTCTAATTGAGAGAACTGGTTTGACAAGTCTCTCAAAAGAAACATGATGTAGCCTAGATGTTCGAGAAACTTCTTCATACCAACATAGAGGAGGAACAAGGAAACAAAACCAGTCCTTAGAATTAAACAGCTAGTATATGACAGAAAGCAGTTAATAAATAGGCCCCACTTTCAATTGCATAATAAAAGGTTACGTATTTCAGTTCGATGGTGTTGCAAAATAACAAAGTCTTCTCTACCTTAGGGCTCTACTCCAACTATGAACTTTTAAAGTCTAACAACGAGACGATGAAAATAAACTGCAATGGTATCATTACTACTTGGTGAGAGCTTCAGAAAAAAAGGTTTATTATCAAATCATGGAATTTTCCTTTCTCAAATGAACATCCATAAGAAAGAAGAATGATATTAGTATTTGGAACAACAGATGACAAACACAACGCTGCAAATTCCACTGCATATCAAAATGCTTCACTGAGACAGAAGACAAACCTGGTACACCCCAGAGAATTTTATAAGTTGGCTTTAGATTCAGTTCATCAAACTCCATACAGGCATTTTCAATGGCATTATTACTACAAAGAAAATTTTGAAATGTTAGGCCAAAGGAGTAGGCAAGAAGGTCTTATACCTCAAATTTGTGCAAAACTGTTGCCGCTATTATTTTAAACTAGTATGTGGAGATGCGATCATACCTAAGTAAGTTTTATGAAAAGTAACATAACAAAACTTAAGTGTGGCATTCACCAATGAAATATCATCTTCAAGTGACAATTTCACCTGTATTTCAGGGATTTCAGTTCACCATGATGTGTTGTTGCAATTGTCAGTAAGGCACCAGTGTCAGCAAAAGATTCCAGCAGTGACATACCCAGTGCAGATCCTTCAAGCGGATTTGTCCCAGCACCAACCTAAAATGGGCAGAAGTTATTTATATGAATACCAATATTTTTCCACTTTTAGTCTCACCTGGCAAGTTGGGGGATTATCATTAAACTCATCTAGAAAATATTATGTTGAGGCATAATAATCAATAAAACAGTTCTAACATGTGAGTCCTATATATCAAAATTGATAAATTGTTAGTAGTGAGAATACCATATAGACTAGGGAAAAGCTATCAGAAAAAAGGCTGTCCGAAACATACTTCATCAAGTAGCACCAAGGACAAACTTGTTGATTGAGATCGTATGTCCTGCAAAATGATCAAACAAATTGCAAAAGCATTTGTTCCTCAATAAATTACATTATTGACAAATCTATACCACACATCCTTTATAAAAGCATATAGAAAAGATCATGCATGTAACCAAATCAAATCTCTTGAACTGAAAACTTGTTTGGTTTCCTATACACCAATACTGCCACAGACTCCCAGTCCAGGCTTTTAATAAACTAAAAAGTTTGTTATGCATAATATGCCCATTTTTGTTAATGCCACATGACACTTTTGAAAAGTCTATTAAGATATGCAACTGGGAATGATATGTAATTGAAATTAAAAATAAAGAAAAACAAAAGCAACCATAGTGCATTTGCTTACATCTTCTCAACATTAATCCACACAAAAATGAGCTGGACAATAATTCTGGAAATTCTTACACTTATTTGTTTCAAATGGCCAGAGAATGTTGACAGAGATTGGGACAAGGACTGTTCATCACCAATATCAGCAAAGACAGAATCGAACCAAGGAATTTGTATAGATTCAGTGGACAAAACATAAATGCCTGTAGTATTCAATTTAGAATAAGGTTACATCAGACCATCACAGGTTCAGTTAAAAATAAAGATAATCAGTATATCTGCATATACTAACTTTATCCCAGAAAATAATTCCATTTTATCAAGAGCCACATGGGCAATAAAATTGGTAACCTTTTCCATAAGAAATCTCATGATAACAGTTGACCTGACCAATCCACAGAACAGGCATGTGACTTTGAGTTTGCAAATTTTTTATCAATTAATTGGTTTTTACATTGCTGGAATTGAGATCTAGTTAAAAGTCTTGGTGCCTTTAAATACTTTGGTATCATATCAAGGGAAAAGCATGTGAGAGCGGAAGACTGAGAAGATGTAAAATTCAACAGACCACAGGAAGAAAATAGCTTAGCTTGAGCATTCAATAGCCAATGGTAGATGGCGAAGAGAAAATGACAGAGAAACGATTTTAAACCAACCTGACTTTGCCATCAAACAAGCTAATCCAACTGTTTTTAAACAAATGGTTTTACCCCCTGTATTAGGGCCAGTTATAATCAAGACTCGGGTTTTTTGACTAATAAAAAAATCAACCGGAACAGGATGAGCTTGTTCCTGCTCAGAAGCCTGAAAAGAAGAAATTCATTGTCATACAATAGTATTTCATCTGAAAAGCCACAACAATACAAGGAAAAAGATATAAAGGAATGACATGAGAAAGAGATTGCCACTGAGAGCCATAAAAATTTACATGCATTAAAAAATTTTCATCAGTTTCTCCTTTACATTGGAAAATATCTACTTATACATTTACCATAATTTCCTCAAGAAAGTATATGCCATTATAATGAAATACATAAGTGCATCAATAGGGATGACTGCTACCAACTACACTTTCAATACTAGCATCTCGTGAGTGTAATTGCAGTTACACACCACCACACGAAGTATAAGTTAGGAAAAAATTAAGGACTATGGATTATAGGTTGTTAGTTGGAGGTAACTTACTGCAGCAACATTGTTGGTGCTCTTTCGTGATTTCTTCTGATTTTGCCTGTGTTGTTGTAGTAAAAAAGGGTGATAAGCTTTAGGCATATACAGTAACCAGTCTCTCTTACAGGAAGGCCCATTTATGTCATGCGGCAGATATAAGTTGGGACATACACCTCCAAATGAAAGGCTGTAAGTTGCCCGGGCGTTGATCTACAAAACAAGAACCAAAATTAAAGGAACCAGGAAAAAAGAAATGATTACACAAGCAATTTTCTCATTGATTTCATGGTTCCAGATCCATCTTTAGGTCTGTTCCTTTTGGTTCCTATAGGTTATCTTTAGCAACTTTAAGTGTTGTTAGTTAAGTACACCACCTTCTATTTCAATCATATGTACTTTCCACTTATTCTGATAAAGGGAAAACTGAATGTGCAACTCATTAATTAAATGATATGTACGGTAATAAGCCCATTGTCAATCAGATCATCCCTTTCTACCAATATTGCTCAGACCTATGGTTTTTCAGTTGAAAAGAGTATGAGGAAGAAATAAATCACATAACCATGTTTTGAACAAAATCAAGATTAGCTATAGTCAGTTATCAGTACATGATTATTCACTGCAAACGTAAGAAATGAGTTCTGCACACAAAGATGAACTGTAAGGAAGGCAAGTACAGTGATGTGGAAGTAGAGTTCTTTCCACACCTGCATAGAAATAAACTTCTCTTGTGATATCATAAGGTCCTGGTTTCATGGAAGAATCTATGCAGCAATCCTAAATATCTTAAATGCAAGCTGTCTTTTTTCCGCCACTGTGCAAAAAATAGTGAGGACATTCCCATTGAACAAGAGAAGCATTTCTTGTGCTCGGCACTATTTTGGTCTTTTGGAAAAATGGCTCTTCTTACAAGTAAGAGTTGTAATTTGTGCACAAGAAGGTGATGTCAAAGAATATTTATGTTTGTGGCCAAGATTTTTGAAACATACCAAATTGGTGGAACTTATGATCAATCCATTCAATAGATGCAAATGTTGACGGATAAATTTTTAAGGGAACAAGTATACCAAGTAGTTTGATGTTTATCTGGATAACTAGTCAATTAAATGATGCAACTGAGAAATACAAACAATCATCAAGATAGAATTATGGTTCTACCATTGTTATTAAATGAAGTTACAAGCATTGACGAGTTTAATTTGACACTTGCATGAGCAACTATGTTTTGGGAAGTTTTAGTCTTGAAGGAACAAAAATGCCAGTGTTCTGACTGTGACCATTATTTACTGTTCATTAACATATCCTGAACTTTTCAGGATTTTCCCATAATGAACAAAATATGACTTCACAAGCTCACAAGTCTCAACTACTCCCTTTTCAGATAGTGACACTTTTTCCCGAATAAATAGTTAGTTGAGAAATAATTAATGCTTATTAATAAGCAAGATAAAGAAAAATACAGAAGTACATTTATGAAAAGATAATGAATCTACCGAATCCAGACGAATGATACTGTTGAAGATTTTCTCAATGTCACCGAGATCCATTTGCATCTGTATGGATAATAGCAAGGCTAAAACGTGGTCAATCAAGCCATGACATAGATGTGGTTACAACTTCAACATACAACTACCTTTTCGGTCAACATCATAAGCACATCTGCCTCTGCCTTTGCCACTGAAGCTCTTGCTCTCTGCAGCTCATCATTTAAAGGAACTGCAGCGAGTGGCTCCAAAATGCTTCCTACTCCTGAATTACTACAGTGGATATTACTTCAGAGTGGAATACTTAGTAACCCCTTCCCACCAAAAGGAAAATGATGATCAGAGTGCAAAGAAGATGTCAGAAAAGGTCCATATTTAGTACTTTCATCAAGAAAATTGTAGAATCCCCTTTGTGATGAGCATTCTTTATTGCAAACCATCAACTAATATTCCTTTTCACATGAGAGTAATTATCAAATGATGCAAAATAATTGTTATGCACCTGGGCATCAGAAGACCCTTAAAATCTGGCAGCTGACAACTTGTTGATTTTATGCACCATCTACCTTCAATATTACTCACTTCCTGAACAAATAGTGTCAGGTTAAATGGTGGAAAAAAATAAAGTACAAAAAGCAATTGCTGCATTTAGAGATCATCTTACCATGAAGGATGTTCCTTCGTATTCATTCTTAAGAAGGCCATCCATCAATTGATGTAACTGAATAAAGTGACAATAACACAATTTTAAACATAGTAGAGCAGATGACAATTAACACTGATAAGCTTTTAAGCCTCAAAAAGAAAACAGATAACAAGATATGTGATAAGTCACTTGGTGACTAAAGTTTCCTACTAAAGAAGACATTGTCTATGAACATTTATTAGTGGCAATGTAATTCAAATAGATATCTGAAAAAATTAAAATAGAAGATCCCAGTGAAACACTAAAAATTGGAGGTCATTAGGACACACATTCCACTGATGAAAAATGACTTATCAAACAGTAACAAAAAGCTCAAGGCACCAACCAGAGCTTGGATATACTTGTAGCCCAAGAGAAAAATGATACGCCTGACAGAAATATACATCCCAAACATGAGGGTTTCTGAAACTCTAGCAAAAAATTGAAAGACCAAAAGTTAAGAAAAACAACACTAGGCATCTAAATTGAAGGCAAGATTTGAGATTCTCCAAACAGAAACTCTCATTCCCCCCACCCCCTCTCTCCTTACCATCAAAATGGAGACAAATGCAACAAAAAGTAGGAGATGAAGCTCCTACGAAACTGTTCAACTTTCATGATTGGGACCAAGGTAATATGGGATTCTATAAAACCGTATAAAGAGGGTTTTTTTCTTTTAAAAGAAGTCTTCGCATAAAAGAATTTGATGGATGTCTTCTTTCACAACATCCTGGGGGTGTAACTGCAAAGGGTGTTGCATAAGGATATCAACATAATTATTCAAGTAATAACATTACCAGAACAACAACACAGATGAACGCCAAAATATGCCAACAACACAAATGAATGCCAAAATATGCTGTACCTTTTTCTCAAGCAGCCGAACTTGATTACGTGATTGTTTAAGGGCAGAACTCTGAGGTAGGAAATCAAGATGCATATTAGAATAGATAAATCGGAAAATAAGCAGCACCAGAAAAGAATTGGATTGTTTTGTTATCAGTTCCAATCAAGATAACAGAAAAGCCTTTCAACGTCCAAAGACATTCAGTAAAATGATAAGATACAAACCGCAGAATCTTTAACTGAGCCATCTTCATCAATCACTTGGCGTACCATCCCGAGTAATGATCGAGAAACTACAAGTTCCAATATCTGCAAGGAATCGTTCTTGTGTTCAGTCAAAATGGAAACGCAAGTCAGAAAAACACGCAGACATAAGGCAGTAAAGAGATGTGAAACAAAACCGATACCTCCTGGGCAAGAGGCATAAAACGTGTAAAGCAATCGGCATTTTGTTTAACAGCGGCTTTGAGATTGAACTGCAAATTATGAGCAGAATCTAGCATGGAAGCAACAGCCATGGCTTCATTTGCAGCAACTGGCAAGCCTCTTCGAGCACACTGGATAGCAGATTTCACCTTCATGGAAAAATAACGAACATATGGAGTGCGTAGTTTACCAGTCCATGTTACCGACATTACTATATAACACACACACACACACAGATAGAGAGAGATAGGGAAATTTGGGACAAACTAGAAGAGAGTCGATGGAGGTGAAATCCAAGCGGCAAGTTGCATGCTTTTGCATTTCAACGGCTGCATTGGTTTCTTCCAAGAGCCTCAAACTGGCTTCGTATGTCCGATTAAGTGACCAAAGCTGAGCCTACCAATAAGGCCTAAAAGTTGTTACTTATGAACAAGGATTGTCGTTGGTAAGTAAAGAAAGTACCTTAACAGTTTGACGAGCCAAAGAGGTAGAGGCAAAAGAGGCGACCAGGTCAGAAAATTTATCCCATTCCAACACTCTCAGACTGTTATAATGAGCAGTGCTTCCAAAAGAGGAGGTGGAGGTGGAGGCGGAGGCGGAGTTGGAGCAGCTACAGTAGCACCATTGCCTAATAACTTGTTTGGGCAATTTGATAAAACCTCCAGGCCTGCTGATCCGGTAGCATCCATTACCACTACTACTTCTGCTCCTTTTGTATCTCCTACACCACCACCTACTGCTATTATTACTAGTACAGGCACTAGCAATCGAAGAAACAGTGTTTTTGTTGATGATGCTTGGTGCGTGCGGACGATGACGTTGATGATGTTGCTCTGAACAAGTGTGTGGAATTGGATAAGGATTTCCAGACACCACATAACCTTCCATCTCTCCGACCCACGATAATTCTTTAATGCGATAGCACTTCTTATCGTGTTCTTCTCAATGTTCAAGCAAGTTCCCAAAGGTTCGTCGGAAGTCTATGGTATGTTTTATCAAATTAGTGCTTAAACCAATCAATATTTTAATTATTTCTAATAAATCTTACTGAAAATGTCACACCTGTCATTAAGTTTAAAATTTCTAAACCTTCAACAAACATTTATGTTGTGAATATATAAGGATAATATAACTCATCTTTTCAAATGTTGTATATCATTTTAAAGGGACATAAGTTCTATAGTGCTCTAAATAAATTTTAAAAATTCACCTTTAGGCAATTACACTCACAATTGTCACAATTTTCTGTCATACAAGCCTTAACAAACTATCAGAATACACAGAAGCTCAAGTTACTACTAACCTTCTTGCTGCTAGTAAAGGATCAGCGACACAATGTAGCAATCAATTTACTATCAACACTTAAAACAAAATAAGTTTCTCCATATGCTCTTGTTCACTGCCAGTTGCTCATTTCTTCAGTACAATGTATGTGATTAGTTTTGATGCTTCCATATATTGTGAACCTTGGACTCCAATGTGAGAAAATGTTGTCAAAATCACTGTATGTTTACTGTGCATGCTTTCCAAACAAGGAGTTCCAATTGTTAACTTCCTAACTACAGTGTTGAAGAAGGTGCCTAGCTCTTTCTACTCTCTGAGATTGCAACACCGGTTGGCTTTCCTGATCTATTAACCTGCATAAAAATATGTTAGGGAAAGAAACCTCACCAATTACCTCTTCACTGGGGTGGAGCGGATATTTTCCATAGCTTGGAAGATTATGCTGGAGATCACACTCCCAACATCCCTGGCTTCATCTTTAAAGGTTCTATTGTTCTGTTCAGTCCAAATATTGTAGATTGTAGTTGAAAGAAGGATAGGGAAAGTAGGAATAGCTGAGGTTCTGATAGTTGGGTTAGTATTAAACCAAGTGAGAATGGAGCTGAAGTTTTGCTGAATTGGAAGGTGTAGATGAAAATGGTAGAGACAATGGTCCCAAACGGATTTAGAAAATTGACACTCAAAAAACAAGTGATCAATTGTTTCATTCTTTGAGAAACACAAGGAACAGTAGTTAGGGGTTTGTAGGTAGAACAGTTTGTCTTGGGTGTGTAACTTCTGAAGGAAAGCTAGCCATAGGATAAAGGAACACCTAGGCCTACTATTTTTAAACCAAACAGGCTTATGCCAAGAAACTTTATGTAAAGGAGGTCTCAATATAAGGTATGCTGATCCATTACTGAACTTTTTTGTAGAACTAGCGAGCCATTCCAAACGATCAAGTTGAGAACTATTTGGAAGGTACCGAAGGGGCTCAAGGTTCCTAAGGATCGCTATGGATGCCTCTTGCCATCTCCATTCATCATTGCTTATCAATGTAGATACTCTTACCGACAAAGGAAATTCCGAAACATTGATCTCTCTCGGGGAAGTAAAGTTCTTCAGTATTCCTCTTGGATGCCACGGGTCCTGTCATAAAAGAGTAGAAATACCATCCCTATCCTAAACTTGAATTGGTTTCCCAGTTTGTCCCTCACAAATAAAATTTTCTTCCAACTCTCAGAGCTGTTAGAGGTTGGTTGGGCGCCCCAAAAGATTTTCCTTCTTAAATTGATGGTATGAACCCACAAAGCCTCCCTATCCTCAAATAAATACCAAATCCTTTTACCTAACAAGACTTGATTCTAGGTAGACAAATGTTTAACCCGTAAACCTCCTTCTTTTTTCGATCTACAAATGTCACTCCATTTAACTTTAGCATTAAAAGTAGAGTCCACCTTCCCAACCCATAAAAAATTCCTAAACTTAGACTCTATATCCATAAGAATGGATGGGGGGAGAATAAAATGAGAAGACCAGTACACTTGGAATGAAGAAAGAACAGATTTCACCAATTGGAGCCTACCAGCATAAAAAAGACTTTTATGAGTCCATTTGTTGATCCTAGTATCAATTTTATCCAATAAGGGTTTGCAATCCCTCCTAGACAACTGACCTGTAGCACCCCCTCACCGTAGGGTACATACCGGGACGCCCGCAGGTCGTTCCGACACGTAACCCACGATAAGGGTACACTACCGAGCAACCCGACTATACTCCACATGGCATCAAATAATAATCACTAAAAATTAAAATCAAATTTACTTTTCATTTCATTTCTCAAATCCATACTTATACAATTGTGTCCAAAGTCACCGTCTATACAATACTCAAAAGAAACTACTAATTCCTAACTAGGTCATCCAAAAAGATCCCAGCTGACCCACCTCTACGCCATAACTTCTCTTGCCGACACGATCTACAAGGCAGAGAAAGCTCTATCACTCTGGAGCTAGGAGTCTACTATCG
>JAOTIZ010000003.1:28382788-28395082 GCA_027123425.1 Erythroxylum panamense | reverse complement strand
TTTCAATGGCTCAACATATTTATTTCCTATCAGTAAAATTCTAATTTTTCCATTGCCATTGGACAATTCTTTCAGTCCAATACGGTCAATCGGTCAGTCACTCGAAAATTTTCGGTCCGGACATTTTCTCTCGAATTTCTCGAAAATTTCCTATAAGCCACTATCAATTAGCAATTACACTTAAACTTTTCTAAATCAGTCATTTGGACGCAATTACTCCTAATTTCTCACTTAATCACGATCCAGTCAGTCCAGTCAGTTCATGCTCACAATCCAATGCCAGAAAATCATAAATGCATGTACCTATGAAATAATGCATATGTAATAAACCTGTTCCTCTATAATTAAAGGCCAGTAACATGATCAATCAGTGAATGCAATGAAACCTATCAGTCTGTCCCAATTTACCAAAATACTCTTACTAACAGTAACGGGATGTTACATCATACATGCATGTACTCGCATATGCTAGTGCAGTAATTGCCAATAATTGCCACTTATCAAATTATAGAGGCTAACTAATGCATGAACATGCCAATTCATGAATGCACACTCACTGTACCCATCCCATCGGTGACGGGATGTTACATGACCTGTTAAGATAGTAACCCCTATATAATTACCTCCCCTAGTATCATCTTTATAATCATTATTTAACAAATTTAAAGGATATTTATTATCTAGATCGATATAAATACCTAGACTATAAAATTGCTTTCTCTCAAAACACAACCATTTATTTTCAAGTTTATTAACCAATACCTCTACTTAATTAAAACCTCTAAAAGCACATTACATTGTATGACTTTCAATGGAAGGATTGACCTTAATACTAGAGTATTTTTGTGGCTTACCTCTAATACCCCATGTAACTCCTAAAATCTAAATTGTGATATACTCATATGCAAGATCCCTCAAATTGTCCACAAGCAAATTAATAACAGACACTAGCACAATTAAATGTGCATTAAGAATATTTAATGATATTTCACATAAATAAACCCCACTTTACGAATAATATTAAATCCATGCTTAACAAATATCATAATTAGAGCTTTTTCCCTACTAAACATATAAAACTCTTAGCCATATATCATATCCTAAATAATAAAAAAGAGATAAAATAAAAACATCAAGATAGAAATATTTATAGATAAAATCTTCTTATTATAGTTAGTTTTGATATGTTAAGAGGATCTCCAATATTTGTTTTTGTCAAAAAATGGCTTGAATTCGATCTTTCAATGGTTCTTGGAGAATAGAATAATAAAATAATGACCAAAGATAATCAAAATTAAGGTTTTTGTGCTTTAAATACTTTATGTCCACTAAAGAGACGAATTGGCACATTGTTATATACTAGGTTACATTTTTTTATTTTTTAAGGACAAATACGAGTTTTGACATACCCATGCCCTGCATCTTAGATCTCTCTGTAACTTTTATGGATATAAACACAGGCTAAGACATGGGTGTGTCACAAGTCATATTACTCTTTGTATCTACCATGTGATCTTTCTTTAGGTCGTGTTCTAGGCTATTTCTTCATTTGTATATGGTTTATAAGGAACATAACTTTGCATAAGTCTGCATTATAGACTCTGTTAAGTCAATAATGTACTTTCTTCCTATTTTTCACTCAAAACTTCTCTAATTCTTAATAAAGCTCATCTTAGGATACCGACTTAATAATTAACTATAAACTTAACATAGAATGACTGAATCAAGGTAATCTAAGTAGAAAATAAAGTAAAATTTTAATAAAAATATATGTATGTTTTACAAACATTTATTCCCTTAAGCTTACTAGCGGTTTGCAATGAGAAGGCCACCTTGGAGCTAGTGAGGTCTACTTAAATCCAAGTATAATTAACTAAGGATAATGACAAGTAGTGGACCTAGAGGAAAAAAGGAGGGATTGTAAAGATAAAGTGTGCTAGTGAAGTACTATACAATGAAAACAAGAACTTAACAACTTCAAACATTCAACCTAGGGAGGCATTAGAGGAGTAGGTGACTAAAAAATATAAGTATGCCTTTTAGGAGTTTATATAGATAAAAAACATTCAAGTCTCTTATATAAAAACAAGTTGAAAAACTCATTTATTTAGGGTTTCAATGGCTTCTATAAGCTATTATTTTAATACATCCATAGTTACACCTCAACAATCTATTGCTTTAAGATGTTCCTATTAAATAAGGAGCTATTAAGGAAGAATATGATGGCTCTAAGGATGAGTTTGTGGTCTTCTTTAGGACCCATCCTACAAGTTGGCACCTACTCACTCTCCTTCTAATAAGATTTCGTCTTTGTATGGTCTTCTTTAGGACCCATCCCACAAGTTGGCACCTTCTCACTCTCCTTCTAATAAGATTTCGTCTTTGTATAGGCCATCTAGGACTCCCTTTTTTTTTTCCTTTAAGGTATGTATTTTTATTGAACTATGCGTCCCCCTTTTTTTTATATTCGGACTTAAGGACTAGATTTCAATGAAAGGTAATCTCTTACCTTTCGTTCCTATATGATTCACATTAGCACTATGTGCCAATTTTTGAGAATAATTGTTTTGCTATTACTAGGCATGAGAGTATAATATCGTGTTATTTTATTACATGATATCATAAATACAAGTTATATTAGGTGTATATGCTACCAATAGGAAGTTATCTTACTTATCCATATTCGGTTGGTTCTTGAGCATTAAAGTGATCTTTGGTGCATGTGCTACCAATGGTTAAGCCTATGTCTTTCGCTTAATTGATATCTTTGCAAGCTTTAAAGTGCTCATCTCCTATTTGGTGTGTATGTTGCCAATGGCAAGCCTATACGTTATCCACATTTGTGTGCTTCTTGAGCCTTAAAGTGCTTATCTCTCATTTAGTGTGTGTGTTACTAGTGGAAGGCTTGTATTTTATCCACATTTAAGTGGTTTATGATCTTTAAAGTGTTCTTCTCTTATTCAATGCATTACGAACGACATTTTTACGAGTTTAATATGTTGTATATTGGAATTTAGATTTAAAAAGTTGCAAAATGATTAATAGTATGGATGCAAATGTATTTCACTATAAGTTATTGGTTTCCTCGCCACTTAAATATATTGTTTATATGTTCCAAGTTTGACTAATTCATTGATTTCAAAAGGTTTGGCCCATTTTGGCATTAATTTTTCCCTCACTTCAAATTTGTTAGAAATATTGGTACTTAAGTACTAGGCCTTTTTTTTTTCAGGTATTAAGGTTTTATCCTCTTAAGAATGTGGAGTTTAATCCACTATTGATAGGCTACAATTTTTTAATTATGTTTCATCCTCCTTTCTTTTAACAAATCCATCTCCGTTCTCATCTTATCTTTGTTTAAGTTTGTGAAGAATTCTTTCACTCTCAAGTTTGGCATTTCCAACTCCACTAGAATGAGCACTTTGGTTCCAAATGTCAGGCTGAAAGGTGATTTCCTTATTGTGGTTCTCAACCTATATAATTTAACAGTTTTAAACAGCAAGCACATGATGTAGTTGTAATCAACATTAACGAGTATGAGTCGATTCCACGAGGACTATAATTACTAGTACTTATCATCTTTTTATTATCTAGTCTAAAAAAATGTCGTAATGATGATAATTAATTGCAAAATTAAAATAATAAATCAAAATAAGCCAACACAATTGACTAATCAGAACAAAGATTAAATTAAAAAACAATCAAAGAAAACAATGGTACGTAGACTTTGAAACCCTTTAGGAATTCTCATGGAATTATGATTTCACTATTTAATTTAATCTATTGTTTATCAGATCATAGAAATTTCTTAGTTATGCTAATATCTTTCTCAAGGCTATTAGCACATAACCGTTAGTTGATTAATTTAAATCTCTTTCTAATTAAAAACCTTAATGGTGTATTATTCAATTCGTGAATTTTACTATTATGTTTTATCCTAATCTAGAAAATTTATGTTAAGCTATCTTTATGATTGAATGCAACTTCTTTCAATTATAATATATATAATCATACAAAAGGATTTTTCAATTTCAGTTGCATGAAATCATACACTAGCAAATATTAATTTAATAATAATTAAGTACACATAATTAAATCTCAATGAAACTTAAAAAAATGAATTAAGTTAAAATAAAAATACTATAAGGTTTATCCCAAGGTTCGTTTAATCCAAGTACCAATAAAACTTTAGTTCATAATCATAACATCAAGACTAAAGAAAAAACAAAAAACTAAAAGAACCAAGATGGACCCCTTTTAATCTTGGTGAAATCTAGTTTAGATTAGTATAAATTCACTCCAAATATATTTTGTTTCTTACTTTTTATTCTTTATCATTCTATTATCTAGTTTAACAAATTATTGTGATGAAGATTAATCAAATGCAAAATTAAAATAATAAATTAACATAACTATAGAACAAAGATCAAACTCATAAAAAAAAGTGGTACCTAAACTTAGAATCCCCCTAGGACTTGTTATACATGATTTCTTTGATTAATTTAATATATATTTTATTGGGCCATAGAAATTCTTCAGTTATGATAATATCTTTCTCAAGACTACTAACACCTAACTATAGATTGATTAACTAAAATCTCTTTCCATTTAAAGCCCTTAAGATTCCTTTAATCGATATTTGAATTTTACTATTATATTTGACCATAATTTAGAGAATTTATGTTAAGTTATCTATAGATTTTCATGTGACTCCTTTCAATTATGGTATATTTATTTATATAAAAAGATTTTTGAATCTCAACTGTATGAAATGATACATGAAATAATATGCTAGCAATATTAATTCAAGAATAATTAAGAACACACAATTGAATTTCAATGAAACTAAAAAATAAATTAAGTTAAAATAAAATCACTACAAGGTTTGTCCTAGTGTTCATCTAATCCAAGTACTAACAAAAGTTTAGTTCGTAATCATAACATCAAGATTAAAGGCAAAACATAAAACTAAAAGAACCAAAATGAGACTCCTTTTAGTGTTCATGAAATCCACTTTAGATTGACGGAAATCCACTCCAAATATATTTCCTTACTTATTCTTTATTCTTTATCATTCTATTATCTAGTAAAAAAGTTATTATGATGATGATTAATCAAATATAAAATTAAAATTATAAATTAACATAATTGTAAATTAAATATTAAACAGAGAAACAATAAAAAAAGTGGTACCTATACTTCAAACCCCCTAGGACTTCTCATGCAATCATGATTTCACTACTTAATTTAATCTATAGTTTATTAGACCATAGAAATTCTTTAATTATGCTAATATCTTTCTTAAGACTATTAACATTTAACACCTAACCCTCAATTAACTGATCTCTTTCTAGTTAAAGTCTCTAAGATTGTTGTAATCGATTTTTGAATTTATTATTATATTTGATCCAAATAATTTTTGTAAACTTATCTCAGGTTTGCATGCAACTCCTTTCAACTATGGTAGATCTATTCATGTAAAAAGATTTCTTAATCTCAGTTGCATGAAATCATATATGAAACAATTCGCTAGCAATATTAATCCAAGAATAATTTAGAACATATAATTAAATCTCAATGAAACAAAAGAGTTTAAGTTAAGGTCTTTCCTAAGTTCATCTCCAAGTACCAACAAAAGTTTAGTTTATAATCATAATATCAAGATTAAAGGAAAAATAGAAAACTAAAAGAACCATGATGAGATCTCTTTTAATCTTCTTGAAATCCACTTTAGAATGAAGGAATTCCACTCCAAATATATTTCCTTGCTTGTTCTTTATTCTCTATCATTTTAGGCCGTCAATGTAAATATGTTTTCCCAAGCCTAACCTAAGCATGCTACAAACCTCCTATGAATCATCTTTCAACTACTCTTTATTTTACCCTTTCATAACTCAAAATTAGAGTTTTTGATGTCGATTCTCACCCACACGACTATGTGCATGACCTTGTCTGTCAATCTTACTTTAATTCCTTGAAAATTATGAAAAAAGATACGATCCTAAAGAGTTACATGGTCATGGACAAAACCGCGCCTGTCTCCCTACGGTGGTGTCCTTTAAGAACTGATTCAAGCTTTCAATATTTTGCCTCAATTTCAGCTAATTCTAGCCCTATTCAACCAATGAAGGCAATTAGGATATAAAAATATAATAGGAATGAATTAAGTGCCAAAAGAAAAAAGAAACTCTCAAATAAACAAACAAAATGTACTAAATATAGGAATATAAATATAATTTACTTAGCATTTATCACGTACAAAGAGATGTTCATCCTCCCACGTACCTTTTGCTTTTCTACTATGGTCTTCAAGCCTTAAAATGGTTACATTTTTTATTTCAATTAGGCTATAGGTATGCAGGTGAGCTATAAATACAAAGGTTGTATGATTCCTATTTCTTTGCAAAAATCCTTGAATATATGGGTACTAAACAATATCACATTATTTGTGATTAGTTCAACGGAAACCACATGCCTGCTGATAATGTTGGTCGTCAATGATTGCTAGTTAGGTATGTTAGTGAGATCCTCACCTTTTACCTAATTAGTAATGCAATTTATAATAACGAATATGAACTTGATTTGCCTAACCATTTGGCTAAGTATCTAAAGACGTCCATCTGTAATATATGAAGGGGAGAAATGGTCGTATAGTGGACCATAGCAATGTGTCTCAAATTCCTCATTCATTTGGTTCTTTTCGAATGTTAACAAATATGCTTAAGTATTCTTTACCGTCAGCCAATAGTATCCTTGTCTGAACACCTTATGGCTAAAGTTGATGCACACCACACGACCCTTCATGACATTCTTCTAATAATCATTTTGCTTCCATCATTCTTAAGCACTGCAATTAGGGAGATGTATAATAAATATAGGATAATTGTCCATTTATCTCCTTTATTTATTCGTATTTCTCCTATATGTATATGCCATTACAACACTATCATCCATTCATATACCCTTAAAACCTTGTATGGCTGAAATTTGGAGAATAGGGGATTTTGGTTTTGAAACCCTAAATCCCCAAATTTTAGGGTTTCAGTTAAATGGGGTGTCACGTGCAATACCAACATGGCATTTGTGGGTTCCCAAACTTAAAAAATTGCCACATCATCATATGTTGATAGAATCATCAGAAAAGTGAGGTACGAGTAATTTAGTTTGACAAACGATATGGTCCTTTTTTTTACATTATCAGTTATTATCAATTATTACAAAATATAAGAACCTCCCATGAAAATTTTAAATATAAAAAGACTATCTTTTTTTTTAAAACATAAAAACTTACATAAATTACCTGAACAAGATTCTTAAAAGAAACACTTTTTCAACAGGCTGGTCGAATCAGACGGAACAGAGTCATAGATTAGTCTTCTTGGACCCCTCTTAACATTGATTAAGAATTCAAGACACTACAAGTCTTGTTTGTTTCGGCAGTTCCATAAATATAGCGTCGAAGAATACACAGGACAGCAGTTAAGTGTACTTGTTTGCACCTCCCTTGATTGTATATTAGACAAAAAGAATTCTTAAGTAGATTAGTACGCTTAAACTAAGGATTTGCCCTTCGTTGGCATCAGAACTTGAATAGCCTACCAAGCCTTCGTCTTTTGTGAGCGGGCGCCAGAAGCCAG
The DNA here is from genome assembly GCA_027123425.1 of Erythroxylum panamense. Classification (NCBI taxonomy): domain Eukaryota; kingdom Viridiplantae; phylum Streptophyta; class Magnoliopsida; order Malpighiales; family Erythroxylaceae; genus Erythroxylum; species Erythroxylum panamense. Next base: position 28,387,445 of record JAOTIZ010000003.1, on the reverse strand, counting down.
ATTGTAAAGGTGGTCTCCATCTGTTAAGATACTTTGCTCGAGGGATACAAGGAATGTAACCAAGACATGCATAAACTTGCAATAAATAATCGACGCTAGAATGACATGCAAATTGTTATCTGTATCTCAACTAGTTTGGGAGTGACAACATGACTACCCGCCATTTCTATCAATTTGGCCACCCCTTCCAGAAACACCGAACGTGTTGGCTCAAACGGGCTTTCCATTGCCAGTTTCTCTCATAAATATTAAGAGGATTCAACTATTTGCTTTGCACACCTATCCCAACCTATAATGCTGAAAATAAAAACACTGCCGATGATAACTGCATTCTACAACAGCATATGTAAAGTAAAACAATTGAATGTTGAATCTAACTTCCCTGGAGCCTAGAACTTGAATGGGAACTTGTCCTCATTCTTCAAATAAATTCGCTCCTAAGAGAAAATGGTCTACTTGCAATCTCCAGGTCACAAATCCAACTCCGTAAATTAAAATCAGTCATCTTTTAAAGCCAATTTTCAAATGGGACATTTCATATCAGTGGATATCAAGGGCATGTAAAATTATAGACTACCATACCCATGATAACATTTTTGGTCTGAATCAGTTAGACCAAAGAATTATAAACCTAGGATCCCGGCATGATCAATAAGAAAGAACCCAGCATGGAAATTATTATTTATAAAAAAAATGAAGAAAACCACACATTCACACCATGAGTATCCAACAAATCAATCAAAAGTAATTGGTTTAAACTACTTAATGCAGATTGGATATGTATCTCAACAATTAAAACAAAGATCGAAACTTAAACGCAAAAATTGTAAGATCCAAACTTCAGAAAGTCGTCCACATAAACTTGGTAACAAAAGGGACTAAATGACACTAGAAGAAAACCTTATAACATAGATATTTGTCTATTGCTTGACCAATTATTCCTGCTCAAGAATGGTCCCCTTCTCACTGACATAGATACCGTCAAGGAACTTCCTGATATCTTTGTTCTTGACATGGCATTTCTGTAGGAATAAACAGATTGCAGGCTTAGAAAACGCAAGTAAACAATACAAGCAACCGCGTGGTATGAGACATATATAGAAGGAGGCATGTACCTGATTAATGAGGGCAGCTGATCGTGAAACAAGCTCAATGTCACTACCATCCAGTACGAGCTCATCCTTTACCTTTTCAGACCGAAGAACAGTAACCCCTTCAAGCATATCCACTTTTCTCACCTTAAAGAACCAACAAAACCGGATTCATATTTCCAATAATTGAATGAATAACGCATTCTTTAACACACAGAAAAAGAAAAACAAAACCAAGAAACCCCTCAAAAGGCCCGACAATAAACATAAAATCAAAAAATAAAAGAGAAATAACGGCACAGCAATTAGCCATATGTTATAATAAAGTGAGAAGTAAGTAAGGAATCAAGCATAAAGAAACCTTCTTTTCGCCAAGGAAGTTACGTATCTCGATGGATTTGTTAGAGTTGGTGATGGATGCGTTGATTGGGAAATGGGCATAGACAAAGCGCATCTTGTAGCGATAGCCCTTTGTTACACCTGTTATTAGGTTCCCAACGTGGCTGAGGGCGGTTCTAATGGCTGCGCTGGTCTTCCTGGAACCGAACCAGGCGTCTATCTTGAGTTTTCGCTGACCAGTCTCTTCATCCCTCATCAGATGAAAGTCTAGATTCAGATGCTTGAAATCTCGGACCAGTTTCCCTCTGGGACCCTCTACCTCTATAACCTTGGCATTCACCTTTATCTTCACCCCGTCGGGTATGTCCATAGTCTCCGATGAAAGTATCGTCTTCATCGCTCAGGGTGCGGCGTAAATGTCACTCTTCACTTGAAGAAGAAGAGAAAGAAAAAGGCTTGATCACACAAAACCCTAAACATTTGTTATATATGTCTAAACGAAATGTGTGATACCAGACAAACCCTAGTCAAGTAAGTTTTGTTGGGTTGTGTTCCAGGCCCAGCACAAGTTTACGATCATGTACTATCGAGTATTCCAACGGATGGTCATGTTTAACTTAGCCCAACAATCTAAATATCCCCAAGACATTGACACTCGTTGTTATTTTAATATTTATAACTTGCATAATTCTAATTATCATATGTTTGTTTTGAATGTTCCAAATTTCTACGTCGAATACACCCTTAGACCTTATTTTGCAAGTTTTTAAGTACAAGGATTAAATCTATTGAGTACAACCCAAGCTTAGTAAGAGATGAAGGATTTTACTAATATTGATTGGCATAAGCTCTATCTTACTTTATTTTACGACATTAAATACTATGGAGAATTCGATTTCAAAAAATTAAGCACTTGAGAGAACACGCCCATTTAATTTTCTATCATGGAGAATCTACAAAAGTAAATATATTCTTGGCTAAAATAGTCTACTCATAATGAAAAAATATACATACTAACTCATAAGTAGTCTCTCCAATGAAGACTTACATATAAGCTCTATAGCAGCCATACCCCATAACATGTGAACTCGCTTATAAAAGATGCATATTTGCTCATATGCATTCTTGCACCTTAAAAGACACTTATTTGCTCCCACAATATAAACAACATAAATTTACTCATACATCAACATGTTAATTATATGGGGTATCACACTTGAAAAGATGTAGCCATGGGGTCTCATTCTTGACATGATAGACTCACAAACATGTGGTATCTTACTCGATAAGAACTAGAGTCACACACTTGCTATCTCAAGCTTAGCAAGATTTAAGGTCGCAAGCATATGTTTTCACACTCAATATGAAATAGAGCCATAGATATATGATCCTATATTCTAAATAATGCAAAGGCAAAAACTTGCAATCTTGTATAATAAGAAGTAAATTCACACATATTTAATTTCTCCTTGACAAGATATGGAATTGCAAATATCCAATCTAACGTTGTACAAGTTGCAGACCCACATATATGCAATATCACACTTGACAAGATGCAAAGCTACAAACTTACAATCTCGTAATCGAGGCGCATTTGACAACTCGCAGACATGTGGTCTTGATCTTTAAAATATGCAAACTTGTATACATGAAATCTCACAATAGACAAGTCTCAGACGTGCATACTATGATGATAGATATTGTTGTTTATTGTTGACTTTGTTGCTATTTATTGTTGACTTTGTTAGCTCAATTTCTATTCCATATTGGGAAGAAATGAGAATGGGAGGAGTTTGTTAAGTTATAAAAGAGCTCCTCCCCCTCCTATTCCATCCATCCCAAAAATTTGATAAATACTCAAAATTTGTATACATATCAAATTTAGTATTCTCTTTTTAATAAGAGCAGACTGCCTTAAGTGGTGCTCGAAGAAGTGGGCAAAATTGGCCGAACTCTGTTATCAATTTTTGGGTATGTTCTTTCCTTATCTCTTTTATTTATTTTGCATTTATAGTATTCAATATTATTTGTCAAGTATATTTGTAGTGTTGTGTTTAATTTATTTGAGTGTATTTACTGTTCGTATATATACACGAGTTAGGTTGTGATAAATACACCGTGCACATAATTTTTGTCTAGGAGACCGGGTTTTAAGTGGGATCGTTTGTGACCCCTCCGCCCTTTCCTGGGATTTTATGTATAATGGTAATACTGTCTTAGGAGTCCGTTTGGTGGTCTTTCTTAGGTATTATCGAATCAGTTCATTTCACTAGTTGTTTATCTTATAGGGAAAAATACCTGATTTTCTCAACAATGTTCTTTAAAACCGCCTTCACTCATTCCATCTATCAGTTATGGAAAGAAAGGAATATTAGAGTGTACAAGCGTGAAACATCCGAAAAATGTCAGTTAGTGGATAAAATCTTAAATGAAATTCGAGTGAGCATAGTGGCAAGAAGTGAGGAGCATCAATCGACCCAGAGTGTGCGAGCGAGATGGCATATCTGATCATAGATAGGATACCTTTTTTTCCTGGTTTTAGATAGTCCCTAGTTGATCCACCATGTGGAGGCATGTTAGTTACCGTAAATAGATAGGCGGTGACTTGGTTTTTACTCTCTTTTGTATATTGATATAGTTTAGCATTCGTTAACTCAATATTATTTCAATTCTAAAAACGACCTGATACAACATTACAATGAGTTTAAAATGAAGAAGGTATATACAGGAACAAAAGAGTAAGAAACAAAGCTAATAGAGTAACGTGAGAGACCACATAATAGATTCCACCTTAATTTCATATCAGGGGAGAAATAATACTGAAGGTTTTTGGCACTTAAGGCTGCTCTAATCCAATTAATAATCTTGTCAACTACCAGATATTTCCCTACTTCACGGGTTGTATACATACGGGAATTATGCTCCTTCCAAAGAAAGTTGATAGAAGTAGTAAAGGCAGCTTTAACAAGAATGACATTAGGCATGCCATGTTTAGAGTTCCTAAGGACCCTATTAAGAGATTGTTCCCAAGAATAAGAATAACAATGATCAGGTAGCAAATGAAAAATCCTTGTAACACCCCACTCCCGAGTGACCCGAACCCGATATCATTGGTGATATCCGAGTCTGTGCCCCGCGAGGGTGGCGTATTACATCAGTCGATTAAAACTCAGTATAACATTTTCTCCTCTCTTTTTTTTTGAACCATTCATTAACGCAGCATAAAC
>JAOTIZ010000003.1:28336771-28360353 GCA_027123425.1 Erythroxylum panamense | reverse complement strand
TTAATTAGGATAGTTTCTCCTATATATTCTTGTGTATACACCTTGTAAATTACGATAAGTGAATAAGAAAATCTTCACCTAGAGCATGGTTTGGAAGATTTGCTAGAGTTATGTTGGCTATGGGATACAGACAAAGTCAAGGAGATCATACATTGTTTATCAAACACTCTCCTTCAAAGGGAGCTACAACTCTTCTAGTGTATATTGATAATGGGAGATGATGATAAAGAGAAATACTTGCTAAGCCAATGATTAGCTAAGGAATTTGAGATTAAGCCAATGGGAAGGTTTAAGTGTTTTCTTGGAATTGAAGTTGCATATTCTAGGCATGGAATTTTTATCTCACAACAAAAGTATGTTGCAGATCTTCTCAAGGAAAGAAACAAGACAACATGCAAACTTGCAAGCACTCCTATTGATCCGAATCTCAAGCTTGGAAAAGTAGTGGAGGATGTTGTAGTAGATAAAGAGATGTATCAACACCTATTAGGAAGAATAATTTATCTGTCTCTCACACTACCATATATAGCATTTGTAGTAAGTATAATTAGTTAGTTTATGCATAGTCCGAAGGAAGTTCATCTGCGAGTAGCTCAAAGAATGCTTTAGTATCTTAAAGGAACACAAGGGATGGGTGTTTTGTTCAAAAGAAATGGAGGTTTGGTTCTTGAGGCATACATTGATGTTGATTATGATGAATTTATTATTAATAGAAGATCAACTTCAGGATATGATATTGTAGTTTTCTTGGTGGGAACCTTGTGGCTTGGAGAACTCAAAATTGTATGCGACTATGCTCAAATATACACATGGTCAATTGGTTGATATTCTCACCAAAGATTTGAGCAACTCAATTTTTCAGACTATGGTATCCAAGTTGGGAATGGTGAATACCTATTTACCAGCTCAAGGGGGAATGTGAAAAAATCATGTACATTGATTGATTGATTGATTGTATTTTATTAAGTTTCCTATTATATTAGAATATCCGATAAATCATGAGATTATAAAGTATCCCATAAATAATGAGATTGGATATTGTACTAGAATTATTAGTTTTCATTTATAGGTACTAGAATTTTGTATATGAGTAATACTTGCTATAACTTTAGAGATATGCAAAATATACGGTTCTTATTGTAATTTTGACATTTCTTTAGTGTGATTTTGACATTTCTTTTAGTCACACTGTTTTGAGATAGTGTGGGTCAATACATGAGGATTAATAGAAAATGCCATTTTGAGTCATGTAGGTAGAAACAATATGGAAAAAATACTAATTTTGCATTATCAGTTCTCAAATCGTAGACAAAGTTATTAAATGAACAATTCTTCATTAAATAAAGCCAAGTCACACAAGAGAAGTCATCAACAAAGGTAACAAAGTATCAAAATCCAAATTTGGAAACAAGAAGACATGGACCAAAAACATTAGAAGAATTAACTAACACAAAAGGAAAATCTAGCTCGTTTAGTAGCCTAAAGAATTAAAAACAGATGATGATGTTTGAAAAACAGATAGAACTCACAATCTAAGCAAGATATATTATGAAGTTGAGGACGTAACTACTTTCACAGAGATAAGGAGAGATGTCCTAACTAGCAGTGAGCTTCAAAAAGAGTTAAAACACCTAAACTAGCAATGAGCCTTGGCACCTTGGTTTCTAGAATGTAGGGGCCTCCTAATTCATGTCCTTTACAAGTAATCTTCTTTTTCATGAGTTCTTGTAAAAGACAATTTGATCAGGAAAAACTAGGATATAACAATTTAAGGCACGAGTGAGTTGACTCACAAATAGTAAATTAAAGAAAAATTCTTGTAGATTCAAGACAGAGGATGGAGAAAGTAATGGAATAAGATTAACAATATTAAAGCTAGGAATAGAGGAAGTAGATCCATCAGTTAAGGTAACAATGAGAATGAGATACGTGTTTCTAGAAGCTAAAGAAAAGACAAGAATTACCTATCATATGATATGAGGCTCCATAGTCACTGGCCCATTGTGAAGAAGAGGAAAAAGAACAAATAGGTGTCAGTAACAATAGTGATAAGGTGAGATGAACTTTTTAAGGCTTCTTGATACTGAGTGAATTTAGCAAATTCATTGACAGAAATTGTAACTATATTTTTGTGTGTGTTAGTAATAGTTGCCATATAAGTTTAACGAGATTTCTACAGTTTGTTTGCTTCTTTTTGCTTGTATCTTTCTATTGATCCATATGTCATATACTTCATTATGTCAACTGATAAGTTTCTTTCTAGTTGGTAGCTTTACCAACTCTTAATTTTTTTTTTTCAACACCTCCATTTCCACGTTCATAGCTTGTTTGTAATTCTCTTTGGTTAAAGCCTTAGTAGGGTTTTAGGGATGGCATTGGTGTTTAGGCTAACAAGGAAAACTTTATGAGATGCTGAAAAACTTTTGAAAGAAAGGAAATGAGCTAAAGGATATATGGACTTTTCGGTACATTCCCTAGTCCCCTTTTCTAATAGCAATTGGAAGATCTTAATTGTTATTGTTTAACTCAGATTCAATTTCACTATGCAAAGAAGGTTTATAAATTGTTACTTCATTCCCAAAATTCGGGTTAGAGACTTGGACTTGCTTAGATTTAGGAATAATTGTCTTTTACCTTGAATACATCTTGTCAAATCTCACAATCTTTAGATTTTTTTTTGGTTGGTTTTGAGGTATATGTTCAAACATAGGCTTAGAGGAATGATGTTAGGTCAAGTAAGAAGAAATCCTTAGATTCCCTTTATCCTTCTCATTTGTTGTTGAATTCACCCCTTTAAGGGGTGCTGATAATAAAATCCTTTTTGACATCCCTTATACTTGCTATAGTGGTCCATGAATCATCAACTATGGCTATTTTTATACTCATGGGGAATATATGAAACATAGGTTTGGTGAGTGGGTCATATGGTCAGTAGCTTCTGAATCCATAATCTAGGATTTGGCAAAAGTTGTTCCCAAGATATTTAATTCAATAGAGAGTAAAAATTCACATGAATGAGCTACATAACAAGTACTTGAAAGTTTGTCGAGGTTACCAGTAAGAGATCTTACACTCTCAACCTTTTCTCGGTTGAGCCACCTAACTCATGGGATTTTCCTGACATCGGCTTGACCATCTTTTCAAAATTTTTGGCTGACTTATTGCCACCTTTAGCCACCACAGCAGAGCTATCTGTGTTTTATGGTTTAAGCATTGGGTTTCATTGACTTTCTTCTCCATAAACTAAGGCCACAAACATGGAACTTAATGCTTGCCAAGAATCTAGATTCCAACTTGGTTAAATTTTGGACTAAGTTTAATAAAAAAATCAGACTCTACGATGCAAAAGAACTTAAAAGTATATAGCAGAAATAAAAAAGGAAAGATTAGTCGACCACAAGTCCTAATTTGGTGGGATGAGGATTGGGAATTGAATTGAAATTGAAGATAAAGGCTGAAATTCAGATAGCATTAGGATTCCTTATTAGATAGGAAGTAGTAGTATTATATTATTCTATTTTAGATATGTTATCCTAGTTGAATAGGAATTATAGAATTTTTATTAGAATATGATTTAAATTAGAAATCCTTTCTTACTAGAGTAAGGATTCTAAGAACTCTATATATATGTACTTAGCCTTTCATTAATAAAAGCAATATGGAATTTTTCTATAACTTGAGAGTTTCAATTAGAAGGTGTGATGCTTTCTTTTAAGAGTGATTCTTAGACCTTAGGAGTGATTCCTAGTTTCTTACCTTCCATTCTTTGTGTTCTTTCCTAAAATTCCAGCAACCCTAACTCAAATTCCAGCTCTCTTAAACCTATGTTTTAGCCACCAAAAATCTATATTCCAACCAGCTTAAACCCTAAAATCGTAAGCCTAAAATCCCAGCATTCAAACCTTAAATTCCTAGCTTTACAAAATCTGAAAATTCTGCATTCATAGCCAAAATTTAACCTTGAAACCTAATATTCCAGCAGCCTAATACCATCCACACTTCCTAATTCTTCTATTTATCCTACATAAGTCTATCTTAATAAATCCTTTTAAATTTTAAAACAATCGCATCTTCAGGACATCTAATTTCAAGCTCCTGTCACGAAAATTTCAACTGATTGGTATATTGATTTCAAATGATTGGTATATTCGGTAATTGTCCTACTTCCTTGTTTTGCAGCCATAGTTTTATTTTGAATACGTCTATTGAAGTGCATCCCAAATATCTGACAGTTGCCAAGAAAATATATGTACCACTAATCTTCAGTGTCATAGAGTTCCATTGTCACACCATAATCATGGAATCTTTTTCATCCCATGCTTCAAACCGAGGATCCTCTGGTTTCATCCCCTTACCTGTGACATGGCTGATCTTCCCTTTCCCTTTTAGTACGCTGCAAATGAGTTGAGTTGAGACCATTTGAGGTAATTTTTTTTCATTCAACTTGTATACAGCCTGGAAATTTTGCAATTCATCGAGATGTTAACATTGAATATTCTCCTCCGTTTGTGTCTACTACCTCTGACATCACAACAGAGAAAATAATCTCTAGGCAATTTTGGATGATTGCTAAAAGAAAAAAAAAAGATCACAAGCAGTAAAGACTATTCAGAATCACAAGACTGTTGCAATGAAAGTCAATCACTCAATTCGATTTTTCTGGACATATGTATGGGAAAAAAAATCTCTGAACAATGAAGGCTGATTGCTAAAAGAAAAAAAAAACCCAACCATGGAAGTTGGTCGGAATCACAAGATTATAGGCAATAAAGGCCAGTCACTCAATTTGATTTTTCCTAGGAATTCAAAGCCTTACAGCTCTAATACATGTCATAACTTGAGATTGGAAAAATATTTTTTGTATTGCATTGTTTACAAGTGATTTATCTTTCGCACTAAATGGATGTTTATATGCTAGCAGATGATGCTGCTGTGAGCCACTCTGAAGCAAAAGGGACAAATGAATATAGCTCATCATGCGTTTCTGGCACTGTTACTGCTGAACATAAAATTGATGATCTTCCAGTAGTGACTGCACATGATGCCCAGACCAAACCTCATAAACATGTACAGGAATCAAGAGATCTTTCAACTGTGGAGCATTTACATCGTGAAAAAATGCTTGCAGGAAGCTACAAGTCCAATCTGTCTATAAGTAGCGAGACACTCTCCAAGAAAAGTGTGTTACCATCTGCTTTACCATCAAATGAATCTTATTGTCTTGAAGGACTGGTGAATGATACAAAAAGTTTTGATCAAGAGACTGGAAAGGAGATCGGAAACTTATCAATTGAAGAAATTGAATATCATAACATTGCAACAGTAAGGCTGGAAAACCAATCAAATGTTGCCACTGAAAATTCAAGTAGAGGTACAGGAACAAAGTGATTTTCTTTTAATTGCATGAGTGATATATTTCCAGGAATTTGGATGGGTGCTCGATGATTCATTGTCACATTATTTTTTCTCAATTCTGGTACTTCATCTAACATTCCACTATGCATATTTTTCTTTTCAATTCTGTGCAGGTGTTGCTATACTAAATCAGTCTATAAATGATACTACTCGATATGAAAGACAAAAAAGTGATTCTTTCACAGCCTCTGAAATTATTTTGATTGATACTGGAAAACCGGTTGAAGATGTCTCATTGAAACCACGGAGAAGTTACTTAGATTCTACATCACCCTTAAATTATGATTCTTTAGTACTTGAGGAGTCCAACACAACAGCAAGGGATCAACAATGGATCCAAAGTGGTCAGGTCTTTACAATGAAAGACAATTCATATGCCAAGCAATTGCTTTCTGAAGAAGGATCGACAAAAGATATGTCTATCCAACCTGATAAGGCTAACAAAAGTGCTTTACTTTCTTTTTTTCAAGGAATGTTGATCCTTCAAAAATTTAAATTTGGTGTGGGGCTTGGAATAGGTGATGCTGCAAAGGAGAAGAATAAAGGTAAATATAGAATTCGAGGGCATTTGAACAGAAATGATATTACTGGAAACTCTTTTAACTGATGGAAAAATATTAAACAATATAACTGATCTTCGCTCACCCATCCTCCATCATTACAATGCAAGTTGTATTGGAATCGGGCCTAATTCCACCCTAAAAGGCATTTTAAAGGGGAAGAGATTGTCCAAGTCTATCTTGCTCTTACTTCTAGGCAATATAGGACATTTTAACATACTTAACAATATGATAAGTTAGTGACAATTTATTGAATTTGACATGCCATTAATGATACCATTTAATGCATGTTTTATTTGTTTGATATGCAAATGGTAGATGAAACATGCAATCCTTCATCTTTATGATGAAGTAGATAGTGCATCTACCACTGTTTTTTCTTTTTCTCATTTAGGTACAAGTGCATGTAAAACCGTAATTGAATGTGTTTGAGATATCAATCTATGCAATGAAAAGGGGTGGAAGATAAGTATGACTTTTTATTATTAATCTGATTGAGTTCATTTTTAATGGTGATTTCTTTGCATGTATGCAGCCATGAAGTTCTGACTGGTTAAATTTTCTCGATATATAACAATATGGTGTAGGGAATGATCTAGCAATTAGTGTTGAAACGGAGCAATTGGAACCGTCTCCTCAGAGCTCAAGAAATGTTGTTGTTGCGGAGGACAGAATTTTGCTGGAAAGTGGGGCCCGAGGAAGTTTTGATGAACAGAGAAGTACTGGGGTTGGGGTGGATATTTTGAAAAGTATCGTGTATGGAGGCTTGATAGAATCAATCACAAGTCTTGGTGTTATTTGTTCTGCAGCTGGTGCTGGTGCTGCAACATGTAAGCATAATTATCTGTTCCACGACATATTTGTACGTCTATGGTACTAAGCATCAATTACTCTTTCTTATCGAGAATTAATCCCTTACTAGATTTTCCAGGGAGCAATTGCTCAAGTGGCAAAATTCTTTCTGCCTTATCAAAGGCTCAGTTTTGAGACCCAGCTATATTGAAAAAAATAGAAAAAAAGAAATTCCCTACTATTTTATCTTCTATGCAGAGTCCCCGGTGTCTTTCACTTATTTGAGATACACTCCCTTTGAGAAATCCCTTATAATTGTTCTCTCTAATCACTAAAATAATATATGATCCATTCTTGGGTTTCACTAAGTAATGTTATAATTCCAGATGTAGTGTTATGTCTTGGCATTGTGTGAAACCATCCAAACTAGGAATTTGATTTCTCCCAAAAAGAGCATGACTTAACAATAAATACCCGTTTAGAGGATGGAACATTTATTTTAATCTTAACTAATTTACTATATCAGCTTACTCGGAGTTGAAAAATCTAATCTTTGTCAATTTTCTTTTGCTTTTAAATCTTATTTTACTCTCTTGTACGGTTATATTGGAAATTACATAATGTAGGTGTTCTCAACGTGTTTTGCAGTGGATATTTTAGCTATGGCCTTGGCAAACTTGATTGGTGGACTTTTCATCATAGGCCATAATGTAAGTGATATACTCTAATAACTTCTATGTTGTTTAGCATTAGTAACAAGGAAATGGTTACCTGACAGATTTGGAAAAGAGTACGTGCATAAATTGCATATAATCTTCAATTTTGTAGTTGGTACCAAAGTATGCAAAACACCGAGACAGTTATAGTGTTCCTTCTCTTCACATTTGATCCAAATTTTGGATACAAGTTTTCGTAGTAATTTGTAGGTAGGAGGTAGCCTCGTTCATTCCTTTCCAGGTATCATCCATCAAATCTGAAATCTGTTTGAAAATTCCATATACTGTTCACACTAATTATTCTATGAAAGGAAATTTCATGAGATGCCTCCTCCTTCCAGTTTCTCCCTATTTTGTTAGTCGCAAGAGTGAAACTAGTTTACGCACTTAACCTTGCTAACTGTAACTTTGTTAATTTTAGCTTCGTTGTTCTGTTTTCTCAACCCTGTTTTTGATACTTATGATTATTGTTCAAAGTTTGTCATTTTTTTGGCTGATATATTTGCCACGTATGATATACAAATCAATTGCTACTTATCATGTATCAATTTCTATGATCACAGTAGGCATTGATTGCAGGATTCTATTTCACATTTTTCTGATGAATATAAGTTTAGTGCTACAGCTTATAGATCTGAAAAATGAGCGTTCAAGAGGGACTTCGAGCCAAATAAATCAGCAAGATGATCGATACCAAGCATTGCTAGGAAAAAGAGACAGATTTTCACTTCATGTGACGGTTGTTATCATATCATACCTCATTTTTGGCTTGCTTCCTCCTATCGTTTATGGTTTCTCTTTTCGTAAGAGTGATGATAAGGATCTGAAGCTTGCACTAGTTGGAGGAGCTTCTCTAGTATGCATAATCTTGCTTGCCATTGGCAAGGCTTATGTTTTTCAGAAGCCTTACATCCGCAATGTGCTGTACTATGTTATCATAGGTTTTATGGCCTCAGGTGCTTCTTACATTGTCGGTGATTTGATTCGCAAGTTAATGCAACAGGTTGGTTGGTTTCATTCCAGTTTGAGTCTTGTCATGCCATATTCAGAGACAAAATCAAATGAGCCGCTATTGACATCTTACTAGCAAGTATTGTTTACGAAGTTCGAGGCAGGCATGAAAGTGAAGCGTGTAGTTGGTTTCTGAGGATTGGAGAAGCACTATGCTTATGATCATCTTGGTCATTGCGGTCGGACTCGGCGACAACTTATAGTCGGCCTTTGACCATGACGGCCAAAGCATTTGTGCTCTCTTTTAATTGAGAAAACAGTTCAGAAATAAGTTTTTTTTGTAAGGAGCTAGTTGAGCATCCAAGTTCCTTCTTGTTCAATTGACAACCTGTAACGGCCAAACGTATCCGTTTTCGTCCCGTGCCATTGACAATAACCCTTGTATTTTCTTGGATGTTCTTCATTATTTTCCGAGTTAGAACCGGTGAACTTATTATAGCTCTATTTTCTAAAGCCAAGACTTGTGATCATCGGTGATCTGACTAGGAGCCTTTATAAATTAGACAGATGCTTCGGAACTTCATGTTTGGTGTTTAATATATTAACCTGTTAGAAAGGTGAAGCATTTGATATTCCATGCAATGTGTTGTCTTTTTTAATTCTGTCGGAGTTCATTATTTAACAAGAACATCATTAGTGGCACAATTGTTATATATATAACTGTTATCAGTTTGGTTTGGTGGTCGAGGATATGTCGTATGTCAATGCTCCAGTTTTTAATCTAATAGGGTCATTTTAGTAATTTTCATTGCTAGTTTAAGAGAAGACAAATCTCTTCTTCTCTTTGATTTTTTTTTTTAAAAATCCTTTAAACTTTTTAGAAAATTTCTGTGTCTAATAAAAAATCCTATTTGATAAATTTAGGACATGCAGGTCAACTATATTTTTTTTGAAGTGGAATGGTATCTTTAACCTTCACTTAATCCGCACCACAACCGGCTAACTCGATCCACCAAACTCAAAACATAACGCACACTTTAAGTCATTTTACCCTTCCAAATATAGGTTATCGTCTATTGAAACAAGGCTGAAAAGAATTCTATTTCTGTCTTTTCTTAATCTTTGTAAAGATAAAGAGTTGTTACTTGAATCTTTTAGTTTATAAAAGCTAAAACCAAATATAGTTTACCTTTTGTAAGAAAATAGTGCAAATAGTGTGTTCACATTGTCACAAGTAAACCAAACTGGACAAATAAGCTTGATCTTTCAAGAAAAGAAAAGCCAACAAGTAATTAGTTATTTGTAGGAGTATCTAACTTTTTTTATCAGCATGAAGAGAGCATGAATTTTGCCACTTCTCTCTCCCACATGTTTTACTCTCGAACGTTGAGTTATCTCTTATATTTTTATCTCTTAGAGCCACCATACACTAGGCTTGAGATTTGGGGTTTGAATTAGTGTAACTCTAGTAGTTGCTCACAACATAGAGAACTCAATTAATACATGATGGACTCTAAGCATAACATGATTGAACACTTTAGGGTGATGTCCTCCATGATTTAAGAAATGAAGGCAGTAGACTATGATCTCATAGATGAGCAACATGTTCGTTGTCATTAGGTCACTTCTTGAGTCCTCACGGGGATAAGTGAAGTTGTTCTTTACTTATAATGTGGCCAATAAGACCTTTGATGACATTTCCTGCCATTTGGAGCTTGAAGCGAAGCACAGAAATGCAAACCATAGTGTCTTTGCAATAGTTACACAAAATGGGTACAAGAGTGATGGCCCTAAGTGCAAGAAAGGAAAAGCTAAGAACCAAGGGTCTCGAGAAGGGCAAGTTGTTAAATGCCATAGAGGCAAGTGTGTGGTAAGAACGATAAGTCCAAACTCATTTACTTCAACTGTAAGAAAAAAAGGACACTTTTCTTAGGAGGGTACTGAGCCCCATGAGGTTTGTCCTTACTTACCTTCTTTTGTACGTGCCTTTGTTTGCACACATGCGTTTCTCTATGATTGAATTGTAGATACGGGAGAGACAAAACACAAGACTTGCAATCATGAGGAATTGGTATATATTATCATTGATTATCGGTGTGTAAATATTTTGTAACAATGGGGGATGGAGAAGGAGAGGGTCCTTGGTGTAGGAACCTACCAACTTTGCACAGTAGACGCAAACTAATCTTACATGATGTGCTTCATGTACCCACTATTCGATGTAATCTACTTTTAGTATCGACACTAGTAGATTTGGGTTTTTTCTGTTCTAGTTAGTGAGAATGGTGTGTCCATTTATCTTGATGATACCTTTTATAATCATAGGCACTTTTATAATAGTTTATTGATGGATTTGGAAGATGTATCTTAATCTCATAAATATTTTGATCATGTTGCTTATTGTCTTCTGTTGATATTGAATCTGAGTGTATTAAATGACTTGCTTGATTAGAACATATTTGACAAGATCGAATGTTTATATTAGCTTGAGAAGGGCTATTGGATTCTCTCGCCAAAGTGAGTCTTCTTACTTGTGAGCTTTGTCTCGTTGGGAAAGATAGTAGAAAGCCTTTTGGTAAGGCTAAGAGGGCTTCACATTGTTTAGAGTTAATCCTCTCTAATATTTATAAGCCTATGAATGTGAAAGCATGTAATAACATGACTTACTTTACCACATTCATAGATGATTTCTCACGATATGACTTAGTATTTTTGTTGTCTCGCTGCTTATAAGCTTTGTATTGTTTCAAACGCTTTGTAGCTGAGGTTGAGAATCAGAAGAGAGGAGCATTAAGGCTCTTCGTACTGATAGAGGTTGAAAGTATCTCTTTGATCAGTTTACAGAATTTAATAAGAATAAGGGAATATGCTGAAAGTTAATGATTCCTAGAACTCCGCAATAAAATGAGCTTGTAGAGAGAAATAATCAAACTCTATTGGACATGGTTAGGTAGATGATGACTCAAGCTAACCTCCTGATTAAGTTTTGGGAGGATGCCCTTATGACTGCGAACATCCTTAATCAAGTGCCCATTAAGTCTGTCCTGACTACTCCATATGAGTTATAGAATGGAGATAAGCCTGATTTGGAAGGCTTAAGGCCATGGGTATGTGCTGGTTATGTTCACCGTTCTTCTTATAAGTTTAGGAAGTTAGGCCTTAGAACTAATGAATGTGTGTTTATTATATATTGTGAGCATTTTGAGGGCTATGTGATGTACGGGGAGCATCATGGAGGGCTCACTGAGGTTGAGTCTCGAGATGTGGATTTTTGGAAGATGATTTCCTCAGTATTGATGATATCAAACAAATACGAGTTAGAGAAACCTCAAGATGAAGTGCTCCAAATGGATTTGGATTCACAATCCATTTTGATGACTATTAAGGTCAGTGCGAGCATAGAACTTGAGTCTCAGTCTCCAAAATTGTGTAAGAGTCAACGTGAAAATGTTCTACATAGATGTTTTGAAATAAAAGTTGAGTCTTTCTTGATCAATTTTGTTTTTGCTAATGAGCCTTCTTCTTTTAAAGAAGCAATGGACTAACGATTTTTTAGTAAGTCGCTTGCAATCATGGAAGACAAGATGGAATTCATGGCTAAAAACCATGTGTGGGACTTAGTCGATCTACCTATTGGGCAAAAAACTATTCAAAACAAGTGGATTTTGAAGTTTAAGCATAAGGCAGATGGATCAATTGATAAGTATATGGCTTGATAAGTAGAGAAAGGTTACACCTAAAAGGAGGGTGTGGCCTACGATGAGACATTTTCTCCTGTGGTATGATTTGTGTCTATTTGCCTTATCCTAGCTATTATTACACATTTAGATTTGGATTTGTTCTAAATGGATATGAAAATGACATTTCTCAATGGAGAAATAAATGAAGAGATCTGTATGGATCAACTCGCTGGGTTTCGGGCAAAGGGATAAGAGTACAAGGTGTGTCACTTGAGACGTTCCATTTATGGCCTGAAACAATCATCTAGGCAATGGTATCTTAGATTTCATCAAGCTATTACATCAGTAGGCTTTATGATGATTGAAGAGGGCCATTATGTATGCATAAAGAGACAAGAGAATGTGTTTCTTATACTCTCTTTGTACGCAGATAATATTTTCATAGCTAGGAATGATATGGAGATGATCATTGCCACTCAAAAGTGGTTTCCTCTACTTTTGAGATGAAGGACATGGGTGAAGCAGATTATGTTCTTAGGGTTAAGATCTCGAGGGATCGTTCTAAGAGATTTCTGAGTTTGTCTTAAGAACCTAAATTAATAGAGTCTTGGATGTTTCCATATAGGTAATTGGAAACCTCTTGACACTCCAATGGAGAAGAGCCTATAGCTAAGTATAGATCAATGTCCTAAAATAGAGGAATAAAAATAGCAAATGGATAAGGTGTCATACGCAAGCACTGTTGGTAGTTTAATGTACGCTATGGTATGTCTCGATCTGACATATGCTTTGCAGTTGAGATGGTTGGTAAATATCAAAGTGATCCTAAACCTACACATTGTGCATCGGTCAAAAGGATATTTAGATATCTAAGAGGAATTATTAGCATAGCTTTGTGCTATCAAGGTGGGAGCCTAAAATTAGTTGGATATAGTGATGTCGATGGATATGTTGATAGAAACGAGAAAAGGTCCATGTCGGGATATGCTTTTATTCTTGGAGGAGGAGTTATTTCTTGGTATAGCAAGAAACAACAGTGTGTATGATTGTCAATGATGAAGTTCGAGTATGTTGCATATACCTTGGTGGTACAAGAGGTGATATGATTGATGAGATTTTTTAGGAGCCTCAACATTACTAGGCATCGTCTTGAGGCCATAGTTATCTATTGTGATAACACAGTTGTAGTTGCATATGCAAAGGACTCGAATTATCATGGAAAGACATAGCATATTGATACTTGTCACCACTTCATCTGTGATATCATTGTATAAGGACATGTGTTCCTAAAGCATATCTCTACGAGAGATATGATAACTGATCCTTTTACTAAACCCATTACTAAAGATGCTTTTCAAAAGCACATTAGTGATTTCGATTTGTTGAGGATTTACTTATGCATTGATGAAATACGTTTTTAATTTTAATCTTATGTGAATTTGCATAGTAAAATAAGGTTTAATTGAAAATGACACATATTTGAAAATTGTCACCAGGTTTGATATTGTTCTCTTACATGAGAACATTGCCCCAATGCTATAATAGTGAGTGGGATGAGACAAAGTATTGCAAGGAACCAAATGATTGGCAATCTCTTTAATTACTGTGACATTATTAAGGATTTTTTATGTCACCTTAGCTGAGTGCTAAGATGAGACTTGTTTAGTCGAACATGGAATCCATATAGCCTGTATGAAGCTGGATTTGAGTTTATGGTGGCTCAAGTCGGTCACTTTGTGGAGTGACTACATCATGTTTCGTATGGTGTTATTTAAAGCGTGACAAACCCTTAGTGTGAGCTCCACTATAGTATGCACTTCATATTGCATGTGTTTGAGACAACCGAATAAGGGAGTGATGAATAGGTCCCTTCTTCATCACTGTGTGAGCCCTGTGGACATCTAGTCCACCTCTATACCTTTTGGAACTTTGACATATGTCATGAAGTTGAGAATTGGTGTTGCTACTTTAGAATATTATCCAAGGGCTAGGAATGATGTGGTATAGTGGAGTATGATTAGGATAGCAACCAAGATTTCATAGAATGACATCAGTGTCTAAGGGAAAATCATTTTGATATCACATAAGATATTTGTGACTCATTGCCTGAGCGGTTACAAAGACATTAGTTATCAATAGGCATGAGTTATCTATATGGTAACCATGAGTACAAATACATTGTAGGATTTTGCATAGCTTTTTGTGAAAAGAGGGATCAAAGATACAAAATCTAGTATGATTAGAAATGATTTGGGGTATAAAGAGATCTTGAGTGACGTTATGATAGTTTGATGGTGACTTAATGTAATGATCTTCAATGGTACCTTTCTTGTATAGCTACACACTCTACTTCCTGTATGATAGTGAGAATGAATATTTGAGGTTGAGAAATACAATATGAGTTACTATGAATAAAGCATTTGTTGCTGTGAACAGGCATATGTTGTTTTTTCTAAAGCATGTGTTGCTAATGAAACATATATTGTTGCCAATGTATACAAGTGAGAGAAGTA
The DNA here is from genome assembly GCA_027123425.1 of Erythroxylum panamense. Lineage (NCBI taxonomy): Eukaryota > Viridiplantae > Streptophyta > Magnoliopsida > Malpighiales > Erythroxylaceae > Erythroxylum > Erythroxylum panamense. Next base: position 28,345,726 of record JAOTIZ010000003.1, on the reverse strand, counting down.
GAAAAATAGTGCAAATAATTTGTACAAATAGTGAGTCCACATTGGCACAAGTAAACCAAAGTGGACAAGTAAGTTTGGTTTTATAAGAAAAGAAAAGTCAACTACTAATTGGTTACTTATGACAATATCTCTCTTTTTTATTAACATAAGTTGCTGAAGAGAGCATAAATTTTTCCATCTCTCTCTCCCACACATTTCACACTCTTAAACATTGAGTTCTCCCTCATATTTTTATTTCTTAGAGCTCCACTAGGCTTAGGATTTGGGGTTCGAATTTGTGCGAGTAATTCTGCTAGCTGCTCATAACATAGACAAAGGGCAAATTCGAGCTACATTGGAGCACAAGGTGGACTTATAAAGTATGCAGAAGGTCCAAGAAACTTCTCATATTTGAGAGGTAAGGTCTCGTCACACCTTCCTTCACCTTTTAAATGTAGGTTATGAGAAGTTGCGGTGATGAAATGCTCTAAAGTTGGAGTTAATCTTCAAAGGCACAAAATTAGTCGAAGGTATATACAATTGAATAGAGAGGGAACTTCCATTATATGTCCATTTTATCTTATTCCTTTTATGTATTGTTCTCTTGGTTAATCTTTTGCCTACTTTTAGCTTGCTTAAGCATATATTGATTCTGAAATTGTGTTGGTCTTTTTCTCACTTTGACTAACTTCTCAAATATACTTTGCTAAGTCTATTTTGATTCTTGGAAAGTTCTCAAAAGTCGACTAATTTAATTCTAGTTAGAGCTTCCAAGTTTTTTTCCTTCTAGCATTATAAGGGATTGGTTCTTTCATTACTAAGTTGACTCCTTTTTTTGAGTTTTTCTTTTAATGTTAAGTTGGTTTCCCTTTTTTAAATTGTTCATGTAATTTGATTCCTACCAATCGAAAATTTAATTATTCTCTTTATGTATTTCTTTGTTCAACTTTTTTTTTCTATTTTTGCTAGGTCACCAAATATATACTGTGATATCAAAATTTTGTCTTTCAATAAATCATTATATAAAAAGTGAAAAACAACATGGTCTAAACTCTTCTTATTGCTTCATAAAGAAGTTTGTACAAAAAGGTAGCATCATGGTGGAGTATGTAAAGACTGAGCACATATTAGCTAATCTACTAACTAAAGGATTGTGCCTAATCAATTTTATGAGACATGTATATAGTATGGGCTTATTGAAGTCCTTAGATGTTGTAAGTTAGGGATCATTGTATTTGGCTCCTGATACAGTTGTTTTTGTTTTTCATGTATTATGACTATGCATTTTATATGTATATTGATGATCATCACATTATGTTTAGTTGTTCAATTTGCGATACATTGTTATAATACAAGTGAAAGTCATAAAAATTGTGTCAATCGTAAGCATTTTAAAGGTTGTTGGTATATATATATATATAGATTGATCTTGAACTTATGTCTTCAGGACACATACAAATATATAGATAAATCTATGGATTTGATAAGAAATAGGGTGATATAAGTGTTTATTCTCATAAGGTTTTTCTCTAATGTAGTTTAACATTAAATGAGAGAAAATAAAATTTTCTAATGTAACTTTAGTATAAAGTTTAGAGAAATTGAAACCAACAAAGGAAGCAATGATACATTTAAATCATATAGATATCATTATAGTTTGACACACTTCATTTTCTTATTTTTTAAATAAAGTATTAGATTTATGTGATTGTACTAGATCTGTGTTGTATAATGACACATGCATTTGATACTTTTTAGTATTAAAAGCCTTACGAAACTGAATGATGAACTTTTATTATCTTTAGGTTAAATGTTTTATTTTGGTTGATTATTACATTGACTTTCTTGGCCACTTTTGTTATTTTCATTTTCATTACAGCTATTGTAATTAATATTTGTCCAAGTTGGATGTTGGTGTTAAAATTTCTATTGAATAATTATTAATTACAAATTTGTATAAATTAAGATTAAGGACATTAAAATTGATCTTTATTAAAGATAATAAATGGGCCCAATAAAGGATCTAAGTAAATGAGCCAAAGTTTAATAAGAAAATGGAATCTTATTAGTATCGGCAAATCTACTTACTAGGCTTGTGATGGGCCGAATAAGATTTCTATAGATAACTCTAAGGTCTCTTCTAGCCTGTTAATAGAAGTTTGTAAACGCAAAGTTATTTTGACCTGTTAAAAAGTTCATGCATTTAGAAAAATGCATAAAGATGATAATAATATAAAGGAAGTTATAAAAGGTTATTTATATGTCGAGGAGCTTTTTCAAAGGATCCATAAGCTCATTCAAGCAGTTGAAAAGCTTTGTTCATCGGGCTATGGATAACAAATTAGATACTTTTGTGTGTGTTATCTTTGTTTATACAAGTTCACCGTAGATCTTGAGCCTAAAGTTAGGTTTCGTGTTAAATTCTTACACTCTTGGCACATTTGCCCATGCAAAAAGCTTTTTAAGCTCACATAAAGTTTTTTTTTTAATGTGTGCGATTTTCTCGTTCTACTTCTTAGGGTATTCATTCGGTTGCTGAACATCTCACGAATAGCTGTAGTTACATCTGCTAACAGAAGACTAGCGGTAAGGATCCACTGTGTTACTGTTTCTGGACCATCGTCCTATTTTAACACAGCTTAGCTTACTTGACAACGTGTTGTACGTATATGGGTGGTCTTTTTAATCTTTTGCTTCTCTGATGAATAACCTTAAAACGTTGAACAAGATGATGCCGGTGTCGGCATCCAAGCTGGACGGTCACTTTGATTTGATTTATTATGTACCAAGATGATTTTTGTCCATGAATTTTGCTGGACTATGAGACGCACCGGCCGGTAACATCATTCATTTATCTTTTTGCATAGAACTCTCATTCATTTATCTTTTTGCACGGAATCAACTCCTGGGAGCAAAAGTCAAGTATGAACACGTTTTATGGTTATGGACATAAATGTCACATAGAAGCAGATGTGAGTTTTAAACAGCGTAAAATGTTTACCTTTACATTGTTAGGCCTATCATGAGCAGCAAATTAGAAAAGTGGCAATCGAGGACAGCTAAATTACTTGGCTTTATCTACTTGGAATTAAGTATTCAATTTTCAATATTATTATTGTTTTTATAAATATGATCATTATTGTACTATTGAAAATTATTGTTTTGTCATTAATCAGTTTAGTTACGGAATCTTCGGCGTTCTCCAACATCACATCTACAGCAGTATGTAACTTAATGACAAAAAGAAAAAGATTCGTAGTTGCTGCCACCACAAACTCAGATTAAATGACCATATTTTTAATTAAATTGCATAATCATATATAACACGGTGAGTTAGAGAGCTGCTGTCCAGGTCTAAGGATTTTTGCTGTTTGAAGCTGTCTTGCATAACAACAATAATGCATCACAGTGGATCAAAAATTAAGAAAAATCATATCCAACTTAATAAAAAGGATGAAGAACCTAACAATGGCAGTCTGAATTTTATGTTCCATTTAATAACTAGTCTCTTCCTTTTATAAATTATCGTGTTATATGCTAATCATTTTATTAGTTTGTATCACCACATCACCAGTAACCCTAATCTGAATGAGACTTCCAAACTCAAACTACGGTGAAAGAAACTCATTATAATTAAATTTCAATTTACTTCTAGATACAGAAACCACTAAAGAAAATTTCTACTTCTATTTTTGTACTCTCCGTACAACTTCATCCAGTAAACTTGAAAGTTATGATTACATGGTTGGAATTAATCCAATTTAATCAATATATTTGAAATAAATTATATCTGGTTGGGTCCGTCGTGCTAGACCTAAGCTCAGGCAAAATCAGACAGAACCAATATCCATTTTTTTCACAAATATAAGCAGGAAGATTGTTCAGGCTATCGTTTAATTAACTTGCCTCGTAGCCCTTTTATTCCCTTCTCGACGCTCTTGATTTAGACTACATTGACATCTATGTAATCAACTTTAACTACTCTCGCCAAAATCTGCTAGCTTGCACTTTGAGCCAACTTGGGTCCTCCAATTTACGCGTGATTCCGCTAAAATATTGTCGCTTGTGGTCAGTATTATATTGAAAATCTAGATCATTATGATATAGTAAGTAGACATGAAACCAAATCCAGTTGTCTTTTTCTTCTACTTGAGATACTCACACTACTAATAGTCCACTTTTTTCTACAAGTAGCAACGATATTTCGAGTCCAGATCTCCTGTCTAATATTATGGTATTTTATTGTATCCAATGAACCTCAGCCGTTTATTTATATGAATTCTGTGTAAGTCCCGCGTGGACCCTGCGTAGATCCTACAAAATAAATGGTTGAGATTTCATGGACAGAATAAGACAGGGTAAATATTAGACAGAGGATCTGTTCCCCGATATTCCACCCCCCTGTGGTGTCTTACAATAATTCCGCAAACGGTTCATAACCTACGTTCCATTTGTTTATCGATTTGTTAATGATGATGTGGTTAGACACTATAACATTTCTCCAACTATAAATAGACTTTGTAATAAGTTGTTACATGTAGATCTTTGAAGAGTGACACAGAGATATTACATAATATTAGTGGAAAAAAATGTGTCCAAAGGAACTAGGTATGGTTTTTGTGATTCTTTGGTTCTGCCAAATAGGCGTTGATTCTCAACTTCAAGTTGGGTATTATAGCCAGACATGCGGTTTAGCTGAGATAATTGTGAAAGTTGCTGTTAGAGAAGGGCTTATAAGAGATTCAGGAGTGGCTGCTGGCCTTGTCAGAATGCACTTTCATGACTGCTTTATCAGGGTATATTAACTGTGTGTTCTTACAAATGCTCAGATTATTCATATTCTATTGTTTGCATGGCAGTGAAAAAAGTGTTTGTTTGAGATGGATTGGTTATGACGATCAACAGAAAGAAATATAACTAATGTACGTACATGCTCGGACTCTTATCTACATGCAGGGTTGTGACGCATCCGTGCTCATTGACTCCACTTCCTCGAACAAAGCAGAAAAGGACTCTCCAGTCAATAATCCAAGTCTAAGAGGATTCGAAGTCATTGATAATGCAAAGGCTAGGCTTGAAGCTGTATGTAAAGGGGTTGTTTCTTGTGCTGACATCCTTGCATTTGCAGCCAGAGACAGCATCGAGATGGTAACTAAATTAACCACACAAATATGCTTCCCTGAACCATTGCATGCAATAATCCGATCCAATTAATATGCAGACCGGTGGAATTGGCTATGATGTTCCTGCCGGAAGAAGAGACGGCAGAGTTTCTCTGGCCTCCGAAACATTGACCAACTTGCCTCCCCCTTCATTCAATGTCAACCAACTCACTCAATTCTTCGCAAACAAGGGTTTCTCGCAAGAAGAAATGGTTACCCTTTCTGGTACAGCTGGCTGTACCTTGCATTATTTTCATAGAAGATAGATTACTTGACAATAACTACATGGGAAACTGTAAATTGTACTATTTACATGTGAATGATATATTTGTTTATTTGTAGGAGGACACACCATTGGTCGATCGCACTGCACTTCATTCAGTAATAGATTGTATAACTTCAGCCAAACAATCAGGCAAGATCCTACTTTAGATGCCATGTATGCAGCTATGCTAAAGCAGCAGTGCCCACAATCACAAAGTGGTACTGTAGATCCAAACTCGGTGGTTCCAATGGACCCTATAAGTCCAACCACTTTAGATTCTGGCTACTACGTTAATATCCTTGCAAACCGAGGCTTGTTTGTATCAGATCAAACACTTTTGACAAATGCCGCAACGGCTAGCCAAGTGAATCTAAATGCAAGGGATCCCATGCTTTGGAAAACGAAATTCGCTGCTGCCATGTTAAAGATGGGCCAACTAGGTGTTTTGACGGGTAAAGCTGGAGAGATCAGAGCTAATTGTCGGGTCATTAATTAGTTAAATTTGGGAAAATGTGGACGAAATTTAGTTCACCAGAATAAATATAAAAATTTTTGGTTTAATTTTTAAAAATTAATATTATTTTAAATTTATAACTTGGTTTTAATCTACAAAACTTAATAAAGTATTATTATAATTCTACTTCATTATCAAAATTGATCTTTTTCTTAACATTTCTCTTGAATCGTTTGTAAAATTGATTTATTTCAACCACTGCAGTTACACACACACAGATCTCACTTCTAACATTATTTAAAGAACGTGAACTTTACAAATGATATAAAAAAAGTTAGGTAAAAATTGTTAGCTCTATTAGATTCGAAACATATTTATAATATCTTTTGGATCTTATATAGTACTTTAATTGAAATAAAATTTTAATTTTAATTAAACTTTAATAAATTAAAATTAATATTAATTTAAGTACCAATCAGACCTAAATAATATCCAATATATCATATTGGTCTTTTTTATTTAAATCACATACTTGATCATAAAATTTGATAAACTTTACATATAAGTTCAATTTGATTAGAACATATTTTCTCCTTTGAATGTTTTCTTTCTGTGTAACTCATTATGCTCCTAAATATGTTGGCAATGAATAAAAGTTATAATCCTAAATCATATTTAAGATCATATAAATTAAACTTATTTATTTCATCTTTAATTCTCTAATAAAACAAATTTTATCCTAAAATCAAAATTGACACCTAGCAATACCTCATGACCCTTCAAATATTTACAAATGTTAAAGTAATTTTAAACAATCTTTTCGTAAATAATTTTTCATATAATTCAACCATTTTATTATACAATGTTCTAATTAGAAATAAAATATGAAATTAATATCTACTCTATTTGAGTCAAATCATATCTATTATCCCATTAAAATTGATTTTATTAATAATATTTAAAAATGATTATCAAAGTATCATTCTACATTGGTCAAGGATTTTTTGGATTATTAATAATTGAATAATGGAATATTCTTCCTAATTATTTTAGGTTAATAATTTTTATGTTGATTATTCAACTACCTCTATATAGTTCATACAATATTCAATAATTACCAATTAAGCTACCTTAACTTGAATAGATCATAAATAGTATCAAAATATAGCAATCCTTATTTGAGATATTTTGAAAATTTTAAGTCAAATGATCACTTATACAATTATCATAATGAGAATTTTCATAAATATAAAAGTAATTTTTAAATGAAAATTTTTGTATCAGTTTAGTAAATTTTTCTTTAGCAAGCATCCACATGTTTGTTTAAGCATCTCCATATTTTAGTTTATGAGATCAATTACTTATTTCATAAGGAAGAAGCATAATATGTGCAAGTCTTTTCATGTTTTATTAATTTCTATTTTTAATAAAATAATGATTAAGAACAATTTAGGAATAATGCATAAATACAATATGAATATTATAATTATAATCTCATTATAATTTTATTTGCAATGTACTTTTATCCTATAAACTTTATCATATACATCTATTTATGTCACTAAACTATAATCAGCAGAATAGGACATAAATAAATAATCTCCCACTTGTACTAAATCAATCATGCTACTATTAAGACAATGTTCTAATGTGAGAATTCTACATGATCCTTTATAATGAGTACTTATTTGAATCTTACAACTTTCATCTCAAATACCGTCATAATTAAGAGAAACTATCTAAATTATGCACATAAATCTTTGACGAAACCTTAGCACATTTGACATGCCCAATGGTTTTATTTTCTATAGTACATTATTATCTAAACAATGTAAGGAACTATACCAAGTTTATTAAGTAACTTCTTGATCCAAATAATTATTTTCAAAGTAAAATATGCCTTAACTGGGATTTACTTCTAAATTTAATATTCTTATGAACTTAAACTGAAATATCAACTCTCACATAAAATAATGGATATCTTTAATATTTCATAAGTATCAAATATCTCAAACACTAAATACTTTTAGTACATTATCTATTTACTTGGACTTGAAATAAGTAAATAACTTTTATATGTCTATATAAATCTAATTCACAAAATTAAGTTGTTATCTTTTTATATCTAATAAGGATTGTTCTTGGAATATCATCTATTCAATAATTGAAAATATAAAATATTGGTCTTTATGAGCAATATGTCTCTACACACTTCTACTAAAGAGGAAACTATACCCCTATTAACTTTCTTGTAGACATGGTAAACTCACAATCATCTCCAAAACAAAAATTTTGAATTTATTATAAAAGTACAATTTTCAACATCTCATAACTTTTCAACTATAAATCAAATGCATCCACAAAGACATTAATTCCAATTAGATTTATTATCATAAGAATTGAACTTTTTCAAAATTCATCTTACTCCTATTGCTTATTCTGAGAAATACTCTCTTAAAATATACATCGAACCAAACACTTTATTTAATAGGGTCTATAAGATTATATCTAATCTTTTGGATATAAACTTTTATTATCTAATTTAATTCTAGACTTTAATGCATAATAGATGCTTCAATTAAGCATCACATCCTAAAATAATTAACTTGAACTCTTTCAAAGTCTTACAATTTTATATCTAATATGAAATCTTGATGTTTGATTTAATTGAAACTTTTAAAGTTAAGTTGTTGTACCATGCTTAGTTATATAAAAAGTAAATATTACATTACACTATATATTATATTGTATTTTTATCCTTACACAAATCCATACTTTATGAAATAGAATTATAGAGGTAGTCACTACATAATCTCATTCCCTTTAAATAAACAAGAAAAATTAAATCTGACCACATCTATCTTATCAAGTGTTTCAACATTTTCAATGCTTAATTTCTACTTAGATTTAAATAATATGAGCTTTTAAAAATTCTAAATCAATATTACATTTAATATGTATGACTTTATCATATAAAATCATTAGTTGTAAATGAAATACAAGTATCATAATTTTATAAATTGTTATTACATTCAACACACACACACACACACACACACACACACACACACACACACACACACACACATATAAAA
>JAOTIZ010000003.1:28303983-28318843 GCA_027123425.1 Erythroxylum panamense | reverse complement strand
GTTTCTGTAGCGGAGCCGCTCCGCTCCGCTCCGCTCCTCCGCGATAGCGCCGCTATCGCCCGCTATTAACTACTATGCTCTGCCTACAACTAAATAAGTGTTTTCTAAAGTTAGGAGGGAAGTAGCAAGGAGGAAAATCATGCTAAAAGAGGAACCAAAAGAAGAACAAAATGTATCTCCAGTACCTACTAATAAAGCATTTGCACCGATGTCACGTGGTGAACCCAGTAAGAAAAGTCATAAGAAGTGTGAGCATTGTAAACAAAGTGGTCACACCAAAGACATGCTGGGACATCTATGGAAAGCCTCTAGACTGGAAACCAAAAAAAGGAAAAAACTGAGGCTGTCAAGTATCCAGTGAAGGAGGAACAGAAATATCTGAAGATAGTCAGAAACAACAAGGTGGTGAACTGAATATTTCATTAGGGAAACTATTGGAAGTGCTGAAGAATCTCCAAAAATGACAACAACCAACATAAGACATGTACGATTGCTAATGCTACTATGAGAGGTAATATCATAAAAGCTTGATTATCTTCATGCAGTAGAAGAGATGGATAGTTGATTCTCGAGCATCAGACAATATGACTGATGATTATAACCTGTTTCATTCATATGTTCCTTGTGTTGGGCATGAAAAGGTTAAGGTAGCAAATGGTGATTCCTTTTCAGTTGTAGAAAAAGGAGATATCAAAGTAACAGATTCTATGAAACTAAATTCTGTTTTATATGTTCCTTATCTAGAATGTAACCTTCTTTCAATCAATAAGTTGACAAGAGAAGCTAATTGTAGTGCTCATTTTTCCCTACTCATTGTGTTAAACAGGACTTGTCATCGGGAAAAATGATTGGCAGTGCTAAAGAGGTAGATGGAGTGTACTACTTTGAAGATGAAGAAAGTCATTCTACCCCTTATAGCTTGGGTAATAGTGTGATTGTTCCTAAGACTGATGAACTACTGTTATGGCCTAAGAGGTTAGGTCATCCAAACTTTCAATATATGTCATGGTTGTTTCCAAACATTTCAATAAATAAAGATCTTTGTGCTCAATGTGATGCTTGTGAATTTGCTGAGCGTCAAAGAAGTTCTTTTACAAGGTCCAAATACAAATCCACAAAACCTTTTTCAGTTATCCATAGTGATATTTGGGGCCCATCTCATGTTCCTAATATAACCAATTCAAAATGGTTCGTTACATTCATCGATGACCATACTCGTTTGTGTTGGGGTGTTTCTTTTGAAAGATAAAACTGAAACCTCTACCGTATTCATCAATTTTTATCAAACGATAAAAAATCAATTCCACACTTGTATTCAAGTCTTTCATACTGACAATGGTACTAAATATTTTAATTAACATCTTCATACATTCTTCCAAAAACATGAAATTGTCCACAAAAGTACTTGTGTCAATAGTCCTCAACAAAATGGGGTTGTTGAAAGAAATGATAAACAACTTCTTGAAGTAGCTAGGACCTTGATGTTCACTAGCAATGTTCCAAAATTCTTTTAGGGGGATGCTATTCTTACTACAACCTACCTTATAATAGAATGCCTAGTCGTGTTCTTTCTTTCAAAACATCACTTCAAAAATTTCAAGAAACCTACACTACCATTCATCTTGAAACTAACGTTCCTTTAAAAGTTTTCGGGTGCACAATCTTTATTCACAGTTTTTCACACAACAAACTTGATCCAAGAGCCAAAAAATATTTGTTTCTGGGTTATTCTACTACACAAAAGGGGTATAAATGCTATGATCCTATATCAAAAAGGTTGTTTGTTAGCTGTAATGTCTCTTTTTCTGAGACAGATTTCTTCTATCCCAAGTCTTCGATTCAGGGGGAGTATTGGAGTGAGTTTGGTGGTGATGAATCTCAGCCTGAACTTGAATCTAAACCTACAATTGATCCTAAACCTATCCCAATGCCTATGTCATCTCCTATAGAGACAAATCCTAATACAGAAATAACTATACCTGATCATACACTCAAGGTGTATTCTCGGAAGAAGAAACCAAGTAGTACACTTCCTATCCCTGAAGCTATACCAATCTCTGAACTAGTGTAGGTCCCTACTGAAGAAGTTCAGAGTAGTAAGGATCAAGAAGACAACACAGATTTAGAACTGCCAATTGCCTTACGAAAGAAATCTAGATAATGTGCTATGTACCCGATTGAGAGGTTTGTCTCGTATGATGCTCTATCTTCTCAAAACATCTTTTTTTAATTGGGTCTGGGCCTGAGCTGCCTAAGCCTAGAGGGTCTCGAGCCCAGGCCCAATTAAAAACACCCGAGTCTAGGCCAAATTGCCACCCCTACTTGACTGATCATTAATTGTGCATTGAATGTCATGAATATCTAAATTGTGACAAATGTAGTCTTCATTTATTTATTTTTTTACATTTCTCAGAGCCTGTGAACCTCGATGCTTATGAAATGCAACACAAATTGTTAAACATATATGTGGTCAACTTTTAGCTTCCCACTCTTTGGCAGAGGTGTTTCTAGTAACCCTCAATAACCAAATTTTATGGTGTCCATGGATTTTAGCATAACCAATTGATCAGTTCAGTTTATTAAAGAAAAAGATCAATTCAACCATTATGATAGTATTTCCTCGACATCCTAGAGTCAATTAGGAAATCTTGTATAATTAATAAGAGAAATGTGGATCAAACTCAGCTAAGAAAATAAATCAATCTACCCTGATTCTCCACCTGCAAGAGGGGTGTATTTAATAAAAATAACAAGCCATTCAAAAAGCACCTTGTTTTCTTCGCCATTCTGCAGCTTCACGCATAGCTTGCAACTCAACCTATAGAACAAATTACATCTCTGGTTGGGTATCAGAAAAATATTACAATTATATGCTGGTAATTAAGGTAAATACACAAACCTTAAATTGTTCATGTTCTTCTTGGAGTTTAATTTTATCATCCAACACTTTGCGCTACAAAAAGGAAATTGATCTTATTAGTTGAATACAATTTATATACAACAGATTTATAAAGAATATGACTCAACATAAGCTAAAGAGAAGATGATAAAGAAAAATTAAATTAGAAAGCAAATGTAAAGCAATTGTTAGACAATATCATTTTCAAGCTACATAAGAATTTAATAGCATTCTTAATATGGAATTCAGCATTAGAGGCACAACTAATAGACGTTGAAATCAACTTCTAAAGCAATGCTGGAAAGCAAACAGATGGAAAATTTCTAATGGTACTGTTGGGCTTAAGAATGTGTAAAAGATGCCTTTGAAGGAAAAGTTTACTCGAGATGCAAGAAAAGAGGCTGATAGGATACCTGTTAACAAGTCTGCTTTTATTTTGTTTTGCTTAATTTTCTTTTGTATTTTACGTTTTTACGTAACAAAAGTTGTGGGGATTAAAAAACTAAAAAGAGTATACGTTTCAACCTGAGATTTTGGGATAATTTATTCAAAAATTACAACTGGACAAAAGAATAGCCACTTCCCTTTTGTAATCCATGATGACAACCTTTTTAGAAGCACTCAACTTTGCCTACCCAATACTTTTATAAAGGTGTATGTGAACAGCAACATGCCACTTTGGAAGAGATAAAACAATAACAATGGTTAAAAATCGCTTTTATTAGACCTCTTCAAAGCAGGGCATATGTGTAAGATCATACGACAATGTCAAACATATCAATTAGCTAAAGGAAACAAACAAAATTCTACATTATACATACTATTGCTTGTGCCTCATTAACCATGATAGGACATAAGTATAGATTTGCCTTGGGGGTGCCCAAATCTATAACAAGTTATGATTCTATTTTTGATAAGTTTTCAAAAATGAGTCATTTCATTCCATGTTCCAAGCACATTGCTAAACTCATCTTTAACCATCGTATAAGATCGCAATGTGAAAACATTTAACATTAAGCTTCAATTTTCAAGTTTATTCCAACTTTTTTTATTCGGAATGGAATTGGAACAGTCTTATGATTAAAAAAAAAAGGAAATCCTTCCCATATCCAAACCAATGGACAAACCAAGGTGGTAAATAAAAGTTTAGGAGACTTGCTAATATGCTTGGTGGGGAATAATGTGAACAATTGGGACTTAACTCTTCCTATGAGAGAATTTGCATAAAGAGTTTATAAATTTGTCAACTACTTAAAAGTCCTTTTAGAGTTCAACCAAGGAAGGCTATTGATTTGGTTTCTTTACCACAAATAGCAAGAGTTAGTGTTGCAGTTGAAGGTTTTGCGTAACACATCAGAGATATTTTTTTATAAGGTTCTACAAAGGATAACAATCAAAAACTTGACATATAAAGAATATATTAACCAGTATTGTCAATTGGTATAATTCAATAGAAAGGATACGATGGTAAGGATTCATCCAAAAACATTCCCTAAAGGGAAAATGTAAGAAACACCATTCAATGAGTGCTGGACCTTATCTTCAAGAAGATAAGTGCAATAGCTTATGTTTTATAATTACTAAGTGATATGGGAATTAGTCTTATCTTTAATGTTGCAAAGTTAACTATTTATCATGGACAAGATGGTGCACATTTGATTATAATTGTGATAATTTCATCCATTCAACATATTAAAGAGAAGATAGAAGATGTTGTTGATGAATAAGTTGTGACCATAAGGGCAGGTAGATATTGACAGTTTCTTATCAAGTGGAAAAGGAGGATCAATTTGTGATGGCACTTTAAATTCAGAATACAAAATTCAAAAGTTGAAGCCAAACTTGTATGATTAATATTTACCACATTCTATGTCCAATATGACTTCAGACAAGCCGAGAAAATTGATGCAAAAAAGCTTAGAGTTTATAAAAGAAATAAAAGAGGTCAAATCACTCATTTACAACCTTTAATTTGGTAGAGTGAAGAGTGAGAATTGAAGTGACAACAAGGTCAACAAGACTGAAGTTTGTTAGTTCCTTATTAGATAAGAAGCAATAAGTTAGATATATATCCTAGCTGTTTAGAACTCTTATTTTAGAATATAGAATTCCTATTAGAGTGGGATTTAAGTTTAGTTGGGAATCCCTTAAATACTAGAATAAGGATTCCAACAACTTTCCATATATATGTCTATAAACTTGAGTTTTTAATTAAGGAGTGACGCTTTCTATAAGAATGATTCTTAGATTCTAAGAATGGTTCCTAGTTCTCTACCCTCCATTACTTGTTTATCTCACTAAAATTCAAGCTCTTCTAGTCTGAATTTCCTGCAACCAAAACCCTAAAACAACCTAGTTGAAATCCCGAACCTGAAATTCCAACACCAAATCAAATCTCTGCTTTCAAATGAATACTTATGTTATCCTTACACACACAAATCAAGGATTGACATCTATTCAACTCCATCAAAATCTATAAAAAGCATCTAAAATCTCCAGTTATGATCATTACTCAGAAATTTTTGATAGGAAATACTACATCAATATATTTTAGTTACTAAACTAGAGGAATTCAGCAAAAGAAAATGCATAATTCTAGCCATATAACATAAGTAGTGAAACACTTTACAAGATATGAACAAAGAAATAACTTATGAACAATTATTTTCCACCTTTTAACACAGGCTGGTAACTGGGCTCATTACTTAAGCAAAGAGGAATTTCGGTCAATTTGAGCAGTGGAATACCTTACAAGATATGAACAAAGAAATGACTTATGAAAATTATTTTTTGACCTTTTAACACAGGCTAGTGATTGGGCTCATTACTCAACCAAAGAGGAATTTTGGTCAATTTGGACAAGCCCTATATTTGCCTTTTATTAAAAATAATAATGACAATATAGAAGAGGTTACCAAAAATGTTAACAAGCAGGTAAGAATTTCTCAAAATGTTAACACTCACCTTCTCAGGATCTTGTAACTCTTTAAAGGCCTTATTCAATTTGATAAATGCTTGATGAGCTTGAGGATGAGAGCACTTGTCTGGATGCACTAAAAGAGAAATTTTCCAGTACCTGAGTAGATATAACCAAATAAAAAAAGGTTAGTACATCGCCAAACAACATCAAGAATCAAGTAAATGAAGTTAAATCTCTGTACAATTAAGAGAATCAATAACCAGTGAATTTTAATTTTTCTTTTCTCTTTAACAAACCTAATGACTTTTAAGTTAAAACCATGTAATATTCCTTCAATATCGATCAAAATGGCAAAAGAAAGAAGATTATCAAAGTGATTAGCTAGGTTTGATAACTTAATCTATGCCAATCTACTAATAGTAAATCTCACATTGCAAAGTTTGTCTGAGTTGATCCACCAACTAAGTTATAATTGATTACATGTTTCCTTAGAAAAATTGTTGACAACCTTACCTTTTCTTTATATTTCCAGCAGACATTTTTTGATTAACTCCAATAACATCATATGGGGAGTCTTTCTCAACACCCATTATCCTTGTCACCTTATCAAGTAAATGTAAAATGTTTGTCAGTCACGAGTAAATGTAAAATGTTTGTCAGTCATGAGTAAATGTAAAATGTTTGTCAGTCATGAGATTCCCTTAGCAACAACCAACATCTATTAAAAAAAAAGAAAAGAATTCATGGGGAAGGAGATAACTACTACATATACCAAAGCGACAAACCTTGTCCTAGACAGCAAAAAAATGCCACAAACATGTGCATAAACTCAATAAGTGAGAATGGAAATCAATGGTTAATACAAAAAAAAAGATGAAGTTGGCACAACAAATTGGACATGTAATTAACGGCTTATAGGATATGAAATTATCATTTTTACCAGTTTTCTTAATGAGAGAGAGAGAACAAAATCAAATTTCACCATAAGATCCTTTAATCATGGGTGGGCCCCACCAAATAGCTCTTACATTTTACCATAGAATTTCCACTATTTAAAAAGATTTTGAAACCAACTTAATGAATTTAAAAAATTACTCTAGTATTCAAGGAAAAGAAACCTTATTAAATGTTCACCAAAATTGAGATAACATAGAACAGCCAAGAAAGAAAACATTCGTGAGTTTGTCAGATTAATTGATTTAGTAGCAACATTGTGATGGGGAGAAATAAAATTGTTGGAAATAAGATTATGTTTTAAATGAAGCTACTGGCCATATTAGCATTTTTTTCAATAATATAAACACCAAAAAATGTTATCCAGAAAAGAAAGTGTATATAAAGCATTTCCAACCTACAATACTGTGGTCTGGAATAATGGTAAACAATAAAAAACAGTACTAGAAGTCAAATGAACAACTTTAGGGAGTAATAACACCAAGTGGAAAGGTAAGTGACAAAGTTAGGAATGTACGAACATGATGGAAAAGAGGAAGTATACATTCAAAAGTTTTTTCAATCTGAAGCTATGGATGCAGTGCAGTCTTCAACCCATCAATCAAACATATTAACATAGGAAAAATATGAAAGGAAAACAAAAAAATGCAAATAGGTTTCGCAGCTGGCATTAATTTGGGTTAATGCCTATAGGAAAGATTATCATAATACTAGCCATATGCCAAAACACGTTTGTTGTACTGTCATTAAACTCTCACTCCTTCCCAATCCAACCCTAAAAGGAGGAAAGGTTTTCAATGATTAATTACTAGGGAAGTTTGGATGAACAAGACAATATAGAATAAGCAAGCTGTCTAACACCAGAATGAACAAGAAAATATAGAAGATAGTATAAGCAGCTAAAATATGGCCAAAAAAATTATCAGGAGAAAACCAGACACCTCTTCAAAACGCTCAGCTTCATTGGCAAATTCTGCTTCAGCAATCAAAGCAGGTGGGGCAGGCCCTATAAATAGTTCAGAGTCTTCTTCCACCTCAGCGTCTCTGGAATTTTATGTCAGAAAAATCAAATAGGAAGGATGTGAATGTGCTCCACATTTACAGAATAAGTATTTAAATAGAATCAGTCTTTTGAATATTTGCTATTCTAATATTATGTGACTTAATGTCATATATATACTTCAAAATTACCGGAGTTCAACTTGTGCTTCAGTTAATTTCGCTGCTGCAGCAAGCAGCTCAGCTGATGGCATTTCAGGGCCAATCACCCTGCAACACGTGTAACCAGAACATCATAATTATGATTTGTCCTCTAGCTATAAGATCATCAATTTAAAAGATAAGAATTTCCATATAATAATCACTCGACTAGTGTTTCAGCTAACTGCACATATAAATTTGCACTTAATAGTCAACAACTGGGTTGCACTTGATGCAGGGATAAGGGTGTGCAGCTAGTTTTCAACAAATAGGGTAGATTGTGCATGGAAAAATAAGAGCCATAAATAACCTCCTTTTCTAGAAATTTCAATATGTGTTTCTACAGCAAAACCCCTAGTTATGGTAGGCTTACTAGAAACCCTACCCAAAATAGGATGAAACAAACCCTAGAAGAACTCCTAAGAATAGTAACATCAACTAATACTTTATTAAAAGGGAAATCTAACCTAAATAGGAAAAACTTAAGAAGAATAATTAAATAAGAAAGTATATGATAGAACTCTAGTTTTTTAGCACTAGAGTAAGTCTGTATTATTGAATGAAAGAGTACTGTATTGCTATTACAGTGGTTATTCTAAGAAACACCCCCAAAGCTGAATGCTCCTCAGAAAGAACAATCCTCTTTCTGCCTACAATAACTTTCTCCCCTCTCCACCTCACCAACCTCTCAGCCTCAAAACCACCTAGTCCGAGACATTCTGTTTTGCCAACTCAGCCACTAACTAACTAACTCCCCTCTACACCTTCTTTCTTTCTCCTCGAGTATACTATCCATATCCTAATCTTATTCCCTTTTCTGTTATTCTCCCCCTTTCCTAAATTATCCTCACCCATATTAGTCCTAACATTGCTCCCCTCTGTAAGAGCATCCTTGTCCTCAAGGTTGTATTGAGGGAATTGGCTACAAATAACAAATTGATCCTCCCAAGTAGCATTCTCCATAGGCTTGCCTTTCCATTTAATCAGCTATTGGCGGGTTGAATCCCCTGTCTTAGTGATTACCCTGCTAGCTATCACACTTTCTGGTTCTACAACATCCTCCAATTTCACTTCCAAACCTTCAGGCAAAGCTATCTCCACCGAATAGTTCCCCACAGCCTTCTTGAGTTGAGATACATGAAACACCGAATGGACCCTAGAGTTTAGGGGTAGTTGGAGCTTATAGGTGATTGCCCCATATTTTTCCATAATCTGAAAAGGCCTAAAGTATTTGGCTACTAACTTTTGATTATACGTCTGGCCACCGACAATTGATTATGGCGGTAAAGCTTAAGAAAAACCCATTATCCCACCTGAACAGATTGTGGAGTTACTTTTTCTATCCGCATATTTAATTTGTTCCTGCTCCCTATTCAAATTATATTTAAGATGATTCAATGCTTCGTCTCTATCCAATAATTCTCTAGCCACAGACTCTACTTTAGTCTCTCCTCGTAAGTACCGTACCAGTGGTGGTGTCTCCTCCCATAAAAAACCTCAAATGGAGTTAAACCCATGGACATATGGAAGATGGTATTGTACCACAGTTCTGCCCACGAAATCCAATAAGACCAATTCCTAGGTTGTTTGGAAGCGAAGCACCTCAAGTAAGTTTCCAAACACCTATTGAGAACTTCCGTTTGTCCATCAGTTTCTGGATGATAAAAGGAGCTCATTTTAAGCACAATACCTTGCATATGAAACAATTCCCTCTAGAAAAGACTAATAAACCAAGGGTCATGGTCATCGATGATGAATTGTGGCACTCCATGTAGGTGTACTTCTTTAACGAACACCTCAGCCACAGTTTTTACAATATAAGGGTGCTTTAGTAGGATAAAATGGCCATATTTAGATAAACGATCCACCATAACCAGCACTGCTTCATACCCCTTAGATTTAGGAAGTCCGATAATAAAATCCATAGAAACGTCTTCCGAAATCTGATTTGGAATAGACAAGGGTTGTAGCAGACCCCTAGGAGATGTGGCAGCATATTTCTGCTGTTGACAAGTATTACAATGCATTTCTTCATTCCGATCCAATACAGATTGCTCGCGATTCTCCTGTAGGTTCTTAGATAAGCTAAATGCCCTCCAATAGGGGAAGAATGAAATTCCTTTAAGAGGAGTGGAATAGACATGGATGTAGTTGAAATCACCACCCGCCCTTCGTACAATTGATGCCATAAAAACCAAGGTCTAGAGTGTGGATCTTATTGCAGATCTCTTATAATTCCACACAATGTTGGATCTTGCTGCACCTGCTAATGGAGGGTTCGGCCATCTGCCCACTGTAGATAACAGATGATGGTTTTTAGCCCCCTTCATCATACACTCGTAACAACGCATCAGCCGCCTTATTTTCTAGTCCTGGTTTATAAATGGCCTCAAAATGATAGCCCAAAAGCTTAGCCATCCAGCATTGCTGATTTGTAGTCGTCACCCGCTATTGCAACAAATGTTGAAGACTTTTCTGGTCTAAATATACCACAAATGATCTGCCAAGCAAATAATGACGCCAACGATGCACTACCAATACCAAAGTCATTAGCTCCTTCTCATACGCCGATTTAGACAGATTCCCCTCTGAAAATGCCTGACTATAGTAGGCTATCAACCTCCTATTCTACATCAACACTGCACCCACTCCCTTTCCTAAAGCATCACATTCAATCTCAAAAGGTTGGGAAAAATTTGGAAGAGCTAATACCGGAGATGTAGTCAACCCCTTTTTTAGGGCCTCAAAGGACTCTTAAGGCCATTGCATTCCAATGAAACCCCTCTTTATTTGTCAGATCCGTAAGTGGCTTAACTATTTTGCCATAGTTCATGATGAACTTACGGTAATACCCCGTCAACCCTAGGAATCCCCTCACCCCCTTAACATTTCAAGGAATTGGCAAAGTTAAAACACTTTTAATCTTTGCGGGATCAACCGCTACCCCCTCATCGGAAATAACATGACCTAAATAGTCCATCGACTGTCTCCTAAAACTGCACTTCTCTCTGTTTACCACAAACTAATTCTTTTTTAAAACCTCCAATACGCTTGATAGATACAAAAGATGAGTATTCCAATCAGCACTATACACCAGAATGCCACAAAAAAAAAACAGAACAAACCTTCTAAAAAAGGCCTGAAAATGTCGTTCATTGTAGATTGGAAGGTAGCTGGTGCATTGGTCAATCAAAACGGCATTACTAAAAACTCATAGTGGCCATCATGTGTTTGGAAAGCTGTTTTGTGGACGTCTTCATTCTTGACCATAATTTGGTGATACCCATATTTGAGATCTAACTTAGAGAAGAAATAAGCACTGTGCAACTCAGGGACGGATGCACATTGGGGGCAAGTGGGGGCACTCCAAAAAATTTTATATAAAAATATTTTTATTTTAAGTTTTGATCTAATAAAAAAAATTAAAATTTTGCCCCTATTAAATATTTTGCCCCCACTCAAATATTTTGCCCCATTAAATATTTTACCCCCACTTAAAAAAATTTCTGGATCCGTCCCTGGTGCAACTAATCTAAAATTTCATCCACCACGAAATAGGATATTTGTCTAGTATTGTGGCCTTATTTAAGACTCTATAATCCACACACATTCGCCATGAAGCATCTTTCTTCTTGACCAAAATTACGGGACTGGAATAACCACTTGAACTAGGTCGTATGATGCCTAATTGTAACATTTGCTAAACCTATTTCTTGATTTCATCTTTATGATGGTGTGGGCATCTATAGGGTCTCACACTAATTGGACCTTGTCCTTGTTATAAAAAAATAGAATGAGAATGATTTCTTTGGGGGGTAATCCTTGAATCTCTTGGAATACCTCTGAGAATTTGTTTAGCACTAGGTTCAGCTCCTGCTATTCTTTACCACCAAGTTGTATCTAATGCTCCCCTTTTTTTGTAACTACTTCAACTAATCGAAAAGCACCCTGTAAACTTGCTAGTAGGCTATGCAAAGGTACTGGACCCTCGTAATACAAGCTTCCCCTTCTTTGTATTGCCCTTGTTTCTGCCTTGCCACACAACTCCACAGCTTGACCAACATATTGGAATTGAATGGTCATCTCCTTCCAATCCACGATGACCTTCTCCAAGGTCTGCAACCCCCAAAATGACATATTGGAATTGCAACCCCCAAAATGACATCCGTTCCTCCCAAATCCAGTATGTAAGCATCTATCTTCAAGTCCAACTCCCCCAGCCGAATAGGAACCCCTATACATCTTCCCTTCGTCATTAACTTATGGCCATCGCCCAATCTGATTCCCAAAGTCGTTGTCAGCTCTATAGTTAACCCAAGACCAATAGCTAATTCAGGGGAAATAAAATTGTGGTTTGCTCCACTATCCACCAATACCACAATAGGAACCCCGTGTATTTTCCCTTCCAACCTCATGGTTTTAGTTTTAGATACCAGTGCTTTATTCACCCCGAACACCCCCATGGTTCTGCATTTTAATGCTACCTCTCCTTCCTCTTCAATGGCTATTATTTCTCCCTCTTCGTTTAATGTTTCATTGTCATCCAAAACCAATAACCTTAGTTGTCTCTCCGAACACTGGTGTAATGGGTGAAATCTCTCCCCACATCGAAATCAAAGTCCCTTAGCCTTTCTATCCATGAGTTCTTGTTATGAGATGTCACGCAACCCCTTACTTCTCTTTGTCAACACCCTCCTTTCTCCCTTTGATTGCCTTATTAGTGCCGTCATGGAGGGCGCAAAAGCTCGGTTCTGTGCCGGAGCATTGAGTCGGTACCCAGGTGGCTCTCAGGTTCTAACCGCTCTATATTCCCTAGGAAAATTCGCTCAACTTGTGGGGCTTGTATGTCCCGACTCCTTAGGGTTCAGGTTAACCCGATAATGGCTCCTAAAATGGCCATCTCGGTGCTAACTCCAGGTGCGATGTCGAGAGACCCAGCTCTCGCTACCTCCTTGCTCACCGTACCTCTTCTTCCACAGCCTTTGCTATTTTCATCAATTGATACCTATTCACCGGACTAAACATCCGCACCCTTCTTCTAATATCCAAGCTCAACCCACTCATGAAACATCCTATAAATTTTTCCTCCAGTAGACGACCCACCTGGGACGATGTGAATTCAAGAGCCTCGATATACTCTTCAACTGTATTAGTTTGTCGCAGGTCAGAAAGTTCTTCGAATGGATTCTCAAACCTCCTCCCTCCATATCGGTCTATCAAAGCTTTCTTAAACTTCTCCCAATTCAGTTCTACCTCCGTCTCTCTCAGAAGGTTAAACCAATGAATGGTTGATCCCTCCATACTTAAAAGAGCCAATTTGATTTTTACCTCCTCTAAGGTATTATGAAACTTGAAGTATACTTCTTCTCTAATGATCCACCCCACAGGATCAGACCCATCAAACATGGGTAGTTCAACCTTACGTACAAACATTCTATATTCCTCCATATCGGCAGAGGACTCCTATGGCTGCATGGGCTGTTGAGGATTTTGATTAATCCTTTCACCAGTCATAGTTTACCCCTTCTCTGAGGTATCACTCCCCTGTCCTTCCTCTAGTCTCTTACCAATCATCTTACTCATTTCTAGCAGCAATGCTCGCTGCATTTCCCCTATGGCCATTATCATGGATGATTGAATATCTTCAACCCCAACCTCCAAACTAGACATACGATATTCCAACAAGTCTACTATATCAGACATTTTTGGTGGCATGAATGTAGAACAGATCCTCCCTCCCTAGTATCCGGCAGGTCGGTCCAATGACAGAACTCTAGCTTTTTAGCACTAGAGTAAGTCTGTATTATTGAATGAAAGAGTACTATATTGCTATTATAGTGGTGATTCTAAGAAGCACCCCCAAAGTTGAATGCTCCTCAGAAAGAACAATCCTCTTTCTGCCTATAATAAGTGGTGATTCTAAGAAACACCCCCAAAGTTGAATGCTCCTCAGAAAGAACAATCCTCTTTCTGCCTATAATAACTCTCCAACCCCTCAGCCTCAAAACTACCTAGTCGGAAACATTTTGTTTTGTCAACTCAGCCACTAACTAACTCCCCTCTACACCTTCTTTCTTTCTCCTTGAGTATACTCTCCATCTCCTAGGCTTAATCCCTTTTTTGTTATTCTCCCCCTTTCCTAAATTATCCTCACCCATATCAGTCCTAACAGTATAAAATAAAAGTGGAATATGCTCCTATTATGCATAACAGGATAGAACAAATTTTAGGCTACATTAGAGGTAGATATGCCATGTATTCAAATTTATTACACCAGCAGAAACTTTAAAGACACGAGCTTCTTAAAGAAACTAAGATTAATTACCAGAGCATTCTATAAGACATGATCCCAAGTGTGTGAATTAGCTACCCGTAAAAGTTTTGAATGCCACAGCCACACAAATGAAAACAAGAGTTCAAACAAAGCAACACCATTTCTTTCCCAAGTCCATCCAAGCTACCCGATTGTGCACAACCCCCAAGACCCCAAAGAAAGAAATTAAAAAAAAAAAGAGAAACATAAATGGCTAAATTGGCAAGCAAACATCCAATTTTAAGGTTTTCCTAAAAATATCATTACCCTACTTGAATTCCCACTATACTTGCAAAAATGACAACAAATTTAGATTTCAAAATACAAGCTAGGTATTTAGAAACATCTTAAATATAAAAGAAAAGTAGAGATTCCATACCGACAATTTTATCAACAACTTATTTTGGAAAATGTAGAAACAACTAGAAAGCTACAGAAAGGAGGTCTAGAAGAAGAAATTGTTATGTCTTCTCCCAAAGAACATGTTAATAAATATAATACAAATATCTCATCCTTAACCTGCATGATTACTTAACAAATGTCAACCTCATTACATAGCAAATAAACATTGACA
>JAOTIZ010000003.1:28256605-28276516 GCA_027123425.1 Erythroxylum panamense | reverse complement strand
TCCCTGCGAGGGCGGATCGCAGGGAGGGGTCAAATCTAGAACCCGACATGACCAAAGGGGACAAAACCCAATGGTGCAGGGGCCCGCCCAAACCACAAGTGAAGAACACAATTTAGCACTACCCACACAATGTTAGTGCAGTAGGTCAAATTCATACTAATTTAAGGAGTTGTACTGCAATTATATCTAAAGATAATCTCCAAGTTATTAACTTTTTTTATGGAACCATATACATACAAATTAATATCAGAGATGGCAATGGGCGATTCATAGGCAAGTCTCGTTAATTCTTTTAAATAAAAATTTTAAAATTAAAAGTATAAAACAACTTCTTTTTTTAATTGAGTTCGAATATGAATTGCTTAGAATCAGGTTTATTCGAAACCTAACTCTTTTTGCTTAGAAAAATTAGGTCTCAAACTAATTTAGGCCTGATTTGTCTAATAAATCGACCTATTAAAAATACCTAAATTTAGACCTACGACTCAACCTATTGTTATGATGTTATCTCTAATTAATATAGCGTCGTGCATTCCTATTAGTCTTGATTATCATGTTGGCTCAATTAATAAGTGAGACATGACAAATGAGCTTTACGCTAAATTTTGGCCACATTTGTCCGCAATTTAAGAATGTAACTCAGGTGTAATTTAGTTAGCTATAAAAGTATGGAGTAACATAACAGCATACGATGCGCATTTGTATATATAAATGTATGTGTCATAAGCTAGCACGAAGAAGGTCGAATAGATACACAAGTGGATCATGAAGAATTGGAATGTTCAATGCAGGTGAATGCTAATGCTTGCAGCTATGAAAATTAACAAGCCAACATGGTCAATGTGCAACTGGGCGGTAAGACTGAAGGATAGGAAGCTGAAAGCCGAAACATCAAAGTCCAGTCCGTGATGTAAAACTGCAGAGATGTTAGAAAAGATGCAACCAAGTTTCTGAGTTAGGACCAGCAATTTTGGCCAGATTTTTATCAAACATTATGCAATTCAGCATTCAATGTAACTAGAGGTATCTAGACAAGAATGAAGCAACTAAAGGATGGATAAACACATCATGGGAGTGATTGGCTGCTATTTTCATGGAAGTTCAGAATATGCTTCAATGGGAGCAAGATCAGCAATCCGTAAGCATAATTCACATTGTGAATAACGGTTGGAATCTAAACAACAAGATAAACCAGAATTAAAATAACAACTGGACATTGTAACAAAATTTAACGACAATTTGGCCAACACCACCAACTTGTATTCGCATGAAGAAAGTTCTAACTAGGAAAGACTTTTCAAATTCTGACCGTAGAAATGAAAATAAAAAATCACTTGGACAAAAACATCTTGCTATAAGTGACCATTCAAATTTGGAAGAGATGAACTATAAGATAATATGTTAGATCGAGAGAGATTGCGGACCTCTGTTAACATTGTTGACAGGTTTGAGGCAACTTAAAAGGCATGGCAGGTCAAAATTTGTAATGAGAAACTCAATTGTTTTCTTAAAATGGCATAATAGCTTAGCTAAAAGATCAATGCAAGCGCTCAATAGATACCTGCTATATCGGGAAAAGTTTGTATAACATCTTATAAGACATTCATGGAGAAATTTGCTGTCTTAGAACCATAGCAAGTAACAAAAACTAGCACTGATACTTCTGCTGAACTGATTCAGGGAGCTGAGGTCGTTCATAGAACATCCAAGCACAGTTTTGATGGCACAAGAAATCCCATACTAAAAATTTGTGGAATTAATTAAAAAAGGAAAATAGAATATTGGTGGCATTTGCAGTTGACACTTCGCATGTTTAATGACAATTAAACTAAGTAGAAATAATATGACATAAATGAAATCTTTGGTCAAGGAAATAACAATTGAACTATTGCATTCTAAGCAAGCAAAGAGTTCATACAGTGAAGGATGCTAATAAATAGCTAAGAAGAAATGGTACAAGTTAAGCTTATAGATGTTTCATCAGAGGGGAGCTTCAAACTTTTAAAAGCTGCATTTTATTGGAAAACGAGACCGCAATCCAATCAGGCTGTGCTGCAGACCACTGGAGCTGATTAATTTCAGAACCAGCAGAATACATGGACATGGGATCAATGCCATTTGGTCCAGCTACTGTTGGCAACTCCCAAATTAGAGCCTGCGTATCATCACCAGCAGAACAGATGTGCCTGCTGCTCTGTGGAGCCCAAGCAATAGCATTCACGCTAGCTCTATGCCTTTCCAACTCTGCAACAGGCATTGTTGGAGACCGAATATCCAATATCACAACTTTGTTGCTATCCATCAATATGGTGGCCATGAACCTCAAGTCTTGCTTGTTCCAGGCAAGCCTAAGCAACGGTGTATCAGGTTGTGGACTCTCATATATGATTGTCGAATGCTCCTTATCCCTCAAATCAAAAATCCTGACCGACCCATCAGCAGAAACAGAAGCAAAGACTCTAGCTTCGCCCCAAGCAATGTCGTAAACCTCCTTATCATGGGCAATAAGTTGAGTTTCCACAACACCCTTTTCAATGTCCCAAATAGTGCAAGTAGTGTCAATACTGCAAGTCCCAATTCTCTTGGGCTCAATCTCGTTCCAATCAAAAGAAGTTAAAGGGGCACAAAATTCGCTGCTTTTGCTATTGTTTAGCACAGAAAGCGGCTCAACAGAAGCGTCACGAACCTCCCAAAGGCGGAGAAAGTCGCCGGAAGAGGCGAGGACGTCGGAGGACTTACGGAGAGAAGAGGGTCCGTTGGGATGGAACATGAGCTTGGTGGGTGGGTACGGGTGCTCAACGGAGATGGTTGGGTGACTCTTGATGGAGAGAGTATCAGGGTCAAAGGCAACAACATCGACGCGGTTGTTGAAGTCTTCGATGAAGCTGCCAACAGCCATGCGGTGATGGTGAGATGGGGTTGAAGAGAAGGCCATGGCGTAGAGAGGGTAGGGAGATTCATAGGTGATGCAATTTTCGGATCTGAGGAACGATTCTTGGCTGGAATTTTCCATCTCTGGCAAAAAGTTGAAAACTTTTCTATGGGGATTACTGAAGGAAGTAAGGTGATTTATACTTTTAAAGATTGAGACCGAGATTGGGATTTGGGAATTTTCCGGGAAACTGGAATTCAAGTGAGAAAGTTAAGAAAAGTCAGGCAGAAGAAGACAGATGCTACCTTCCAGGTCGTTGGCAAGTTTTTTCAAAATCAAAGTGGGCCTTTCTTTTGCTAAGGTTCAAGTCGTCGGTCGTGTTGTGTGGGTCTCACTGGCCCATGCTTCCACATTATAAACCAAAAAGAAAATGTACAAGCTTTATCATGGCAAGTAAAAGAAATTAGTGTCAGTGACTAATAATCTAATTAATCAGCATCATTTGGATTTTGTTAAATTTCATTTTCCTTATCCTAATACATTATATATTATCAATTAACAATTAAAAATTAAAAAATTCATAATACAAACAAAAACATTTTTTAAAGAAAAAATTTGACAAAATAATATCATTTTATCTTTATCAATCATAGTCAAATCGGATAGATTTGGACTTTTTTTTGTCATCCCTAATTAACATTTCCTTCAAATTATAATCAAATCTTTAGGCAATTTCAAATTTTTTTATGTTTCTTCTTGATTTGTCTAACTAGAATATAATTTGACACTTGACAACTAATTTAAGAGGAAACTGGGATACATACTGTTTTTGTTGAGATCAGATCTTTTATTTTAATTAACCAGTTCTTACCTTATTCTATTAAATCTTATTAACACATTTATGTAGATGATATAGTATGGTCTTTATAAAAGTTACCACATATAAATGTGTGGATCAGATTAAAGAGAACAGAGTTAGACCATCCTATCTAAAACAGGGTGTTCCAACCAACTTTTGTTGATCCAACTTGGACTTTTATAAGGATCTTTCCATATCCCAAAACCACTTTTGAAGGAATCATCTCTCAGACCAAAAATTCTGAGTCAATGCTGTCAAACTTAACTGCCACCTCAGTTGACAATGCCCATTATTCAGCTAAATGCGAGATTTGAGAAATTTCAATATATTCCACTGCCTATTATTAATTTTAATGAGGATTAATGGATAAGGAATGGTATAAAACATTAGCAAGCTTTTTTTAATGGAAAAAACTACTTAACATTAAGCTGCATAAAATTAAAAGAGAAAATGTCTCTACCTAATAGCAAAATAGAATCAACTAAAGTATCAAAAAATCTGTGAGACGATCGCAATCATCACATCAGTGTTGGAAGTAGATATAACTTGCAAGCAATCACTTTTGACATATGATGCTCGATGATTGCAATTGGATGACAAGTTTTAAACCTTCAAAAGAAATCATATGCCTCCATAATCGTTATGGAATGGTAATCATCATTGCCACTTTTAACAAAGGAATTCACACCGCTAGCCCTGTCACTCTATCCGACAACTTTCCTGTTAAAACCGAAAGCAGCGTCTTACGTCAAGTAAACCTCCCATAATATGCAAAAAGTCCAGAGTTGGACAAGGGGAAATAATTCGATGACTTGGAACATTATGTAATCACATTTCCTCTCAGATTCTGATATGTTCTCTATCCCCCACTCTCTAGATATGACTTTTTTTTTTATTACTCACGAGGTGTTCTAAGAGGGTCTCAACTATGGGAAGACACCTTTAAGCCATCCACTCTCAGACTAATCTCTGCTCGAGCCGGGTAGGTCCCTTACGGGAGGCAAAGCTTTGACCCCAAGTTTTAAACGGTTGCATACATGAAGACGGTTCGAACCCATGACCTCACTTAAGTCAAGAGAGCCCCTTACCAACTCACCTACACCTCAGGATTACTGCCATTTCACCTTTAAGCCTTGGGGTTACTGCCATTTAACACCCTAGGCATATCCCGAGTGAAGGAGGGATTACTGCCACTTTGGGCATTAAGAACATCCCCATTCGAAAAATTCTTGGCTCTCAAAAACTCTTGTACATAAAGAAAAAGGATCCTTAAGCAAGCATCAGATTTGTTTGGCTAGCAGCATCATTGAAAGCAGGCATATTTCTAAATCCCATTCCTACGAGGAAATTATAATTACAGCAAGAATTCCAGCTGACCAAGTACATCTACTTGTTATCTCTGTTTCCATCCTAACCAAAGGCCTTTAATAGAGAGACCTAGGGAGTTGAAAAATAGTCATGGCATAATGTTTGGATCAAGTAACTTTTTGATCCATGGTTTTGACACTTCTTAATATTAATATTTTATCAATAGTGATATTAATTAATTAATATAAAAAATCAAGTTCAATAAAAAGGGTAAATTGAGTAAAAGAATTGATTGAATCAATTAAAAAAAATCAAAAGATAAAGTAAATGAGGATGCTGGAATACATATATCATTAAAAAGAGTTTCGAAGAAATTCAAGTAAAAAACCAAATATAAAGAGAAATCAAGATTCTTGATATTTAACAAATTATTATAATCCTTCTTGTAATCTTATTTTGTTTATTGCTCAATCATTGTTTAATCACTTACATGTAGGCAATAATACATAAATTATGACGTAATTAAGATGAATTTTGTTTTAATCTTTAAATAAAACCTCTTGAACTTCAAAAAACTTTCAATAATTTTTTAAATGATTTTCAAATAACTTTTTATTAAAAAGGTACCTTTGATCTTTCGCAAGATTTGGGAATAAAGTTTTAAACTTAGTTTCTATAAGGGTTCAGTTAGTTTAAAGGTTCAAATCGACTAGCCAAACTAAGGAGTAAAAAAAATTACAAAATAAGAGGTGTTGTTTGTTAGGCTAAAGGATTGTCTAGTTAGACTTGCACTGATCAAATATAAGGTATTCAAAAGTAGGTGTCTGACTAGTCGAACATGCACAAAACTAGTCATTGTAACAGATAGCTTGTGTATTTAATGACTATTTGAGTTGATTTTAGTTATAAGTAGAAAACAATTGAGTTACGAGAAGAATTTTTTAATACTAGAAAGTTTCTAAAAGCCTTGAGACATTAGAGATTGCTTGTGTATCTGATATAACATATGTTGAGCCTTTATTTATCGGTGAGAGCAAGAGAGAGAGTTTTTTTTTAATAATTTGTATCACTATCCAATTGTTTCAATTGGGAAACTTGATTGAAATAAACTTTGTGAGGATTCCTTTTGATATTGAGCAAGATTTGTAAGGAGTTACTTTTCACCTATGAGAAAGTAAGACGATTGATAGGGTTCTTCTTCAAAAAAGAAGTTATATGGAGGGTTCATCTTTACCGATTGAAGGAAGAAGATAGTAAATTCCCAGATGAAACTTGGAGAGTGGACGTAAGTTATGAGTTGTTTGATCAAACTACTATAATCAATTATGTCTCTCTTTAACTATTCACTTTAGTTATGATTCTGATTACTTTGTTATTATCATATATAAATTTTCTAATAGTCATATATTAGAGCAAGTAATTCATTCACTAGTTTTCAAATAAGGTAAAAAGTGAATATATGCAATTCATCCACTCACATGTGCCATCTATGGACTAACAATTGGTACTAAAGCTAGTCTCATTTATTATATTTAGATCTCTAGCAAGTTTTGAGTAAAGATTATTATGATACAACTTTCATCACTTTTTGGCCAAAAAGGCCAAGTTAAACATATTGCTCCACTTCTAAATAAAAATGTTTACTTGTTTTGGAGAACTATAGTGAAAGTCTTTCTTATGGCCAAAGATTTTGAGTTATAGGAAAATTTTAGAAAAAAGTGAATGGAATATGAATGACAATAGACTTATTTTAATAAATAGTTAATTACAAAAAATCCAAACTTTTCTCAAAATTTCAATTATAGCCCAAACTTTAAAAAGTAGCAATAAAATGCTAAAATTTTTAATTTTTTCAATTCTAGCCTGACGTTAGTCTCACTGTTATTTTTGTTAACGTGGCTCTACCACGTGTCATGGGACCCTCATTGAGTTTAATTAATAAGACAACTTTGTTTCTTTATGATAATAAAACAGTGTTGTTTGAAGAATTCAAACTAGGGTTTGCAATTTGGAACAAAATCTTTATGATAATCAAAAAGAAGATTGTGGCCCTAGTCCATTCCTAATCCATACACCTATGTGGTCCCTTTCTAGCCAAACCCCGCACGGTGTAATTGTGAGAGACAACCAACAAAACCATAGCCACAGCCACCAAGTTTCTTTCTTCTTCTTCACGCTCTGTTTCTCTCCCTGGGCACATATATATAACTCACTCTCCCATTTTCCATATCCTACATGTCTTAACACTCCTGCCTGCCTTTTGCTTTCCAAATCAACCGTAAATCTCCATAACTTACTGCTCTTCCTCTTTCTTCTTGCTCTTTACAATTTTGGTACTTCTTATTCGAGCTGAACTTTGTGAAAGTTATCTTTTTGGTGAAAGGGGGTAAAACCTAGGAGTTAAACAAATTGTAGACATCACGACTATACATGAGTTAACTTGAACTCAAATTCATGTCCGAGGTGTATGATGCAAGTGTCGTGTGATTGCCACCAAACCTTCGCCGTATGGCAATCATAGCGCTTTGCCTTCTGAAGGAGGCAACCCTTCTGATCTAGTCTTTCTCGTCAGCGGTAACTCTTCTCTTCTTGTTGTTTAGATGCAAACCCTAGTAAAATTTTCGTCGTTTTATTATCATAAGGAAATGACATCATTTTATTAATTAAACTCACTTTTTTCAAAGACGCTGACATGTCTAATTAATGAGGGTCCTCCAATACATAGCAGTGTCACGTCAGTAAAG
The DNA here is from genome assembly GCA_027123425.1 of Erythroxylum panamense. Taxonomy (NCBI): domain Eukaryota; kingdom Viridiplantae; phylum Streptophyta; class Magnoliopsida; order Malpighiales; family Erythroxylaceae; genus Erythroxylum; species Erythroxylum panamense. The sequence goes on along the minus strand of JAOTIZ010000003.1, from coordinate 28,268,733 downwards.
ATAACGGTGAGACTAACATCAGACTATAATTGAAAAAAATTAAAAGTTTGGGCATTTTATTATTACTTTCTAAAGTTTGGGTTATAATTGAAATTTTGATAAAAATTTAAGCTTTTTTTTGTAAGTAACCCTAATAAATATTAGAATAAATTTCCTAGAAATTTGATATCTATAGTTTCAATGTGTCAGAATTCTCGTGATATTTGACACACACTTAAGATATGTGTCAGAATTCTCATGATATTTGGCATATACTTAATCTTATATATTTTAATGATTATTATAATTATATTGGTGTTGATGAATTTAATATTACTTATGATGAGCTTGATTTGAATACAACTAAGAATAGAGTAAAAAGAAGGATAAGCATCAAAGTAAGAAAAAAAGACTAATGAGCATACAAATGATTTTGAAAATAGAGAATCACATAATAAAGTGGTTCGCATATGCTTTATGACAAATAATAATAAAGTGTCCTCTAGTTCAAACTCTCTTAATAATAATTCTTAAAATGATAATGATGATTGTAATGAGTTTTCATATGATGAGTTAGTTGAATGCTAAAGGTCATGAGTTTGAAAAAGAAGAAAATTTCTTCTAATTATAAAGATGCATGCATGATTGAGAAAGAGAAATTAAAATGTAATATTTATCATTTGGTAAATTCTAAGAGTGTGGTTATTATCAATGACAATGAACATGATTATTTTATAAAAATGAGGCATTGAAGAATAAAATTAATGACCTTAAAGGCCACACGAAAAGAGAAACAAACATTTACTCATTCATATGGGCCTTCTTCTTCTTCTTTTTTTAACCAAAATGGCTTTAAATAATCTCTCAATCATTATAGGCTACTATACAAGTACTCATAACATACACTAAAAGACTATGTTATATTTCAAACTTTTTTTGTTGCTGCTGGAAAAAGGAGGAATCCTACTCTTATTAACACAAGGATTGGATTTTTTTTGTATATTCGGAAAAGATTATTGAATGAAACATTGGCTCCGACAATTTCATCTTCATCTACCAAAACAACTAGAATCGACAAAATGGAGTCAATGTTGCTAATTTTTGTGTACCTCTAATTAAAAATTTTGGGGAGCAATCCGCAATAAATAGGTAAGGAAGCTATAATTGTAAACCAGAGGGATCTATGGCTATATCTATTTCATGTCAACGTAACTCTTTGATTTTGTTCAAAGTGGTATATAAGGCATAAGTAGTAAAACTTCCAGATTTAGATGATCAAATAGAATTTGGGTTCCCCATCCAGGAGTTACTTTACTATATTATGAATTATGCTAATTTTCTTGTACCTCTAGTTAAAAATTTGAGAATTATTTGTATTATTGAAATGCAAAAGATTCAATTAAGATAATGAAAAATTATTTCATCTTTTTAGTTGGAACTTTGGGTGGCAGAAAAACATTTTGTAATTGATTTACCAAAGAATTCATTCTAAATCCATTGGAGCTTCTTATCCCTAATATATTCAAAATAGAGATCCCAATTACCATAACATCTAAAAATACTTAATCATGCATCTACGTTACATTTTTATAGGTCTTAATCATATGATTCATATACGTTGAAATCATCTCAAGTGAGATGTCACTTTTATAATAATTATGGATATATCTATAGAAATTAGTCTCTGAAACAATTCTTGCTAATAAATCTAAAAAATATAGGTTAAAAAGGTTTAAGCACTAATCTCAAAAGACCTAGGTTTATGTGAGCACCTAGAATATATTAATTTATTTCCCTTATAAATTAATGTCAAATGGCATCAAATGAATACCAACAAGTATCACATATATTGATATCAATTAAGGAATAATAATGATAACTCTACAAATAGATTTCAAAACAAAAATCACCAAGCACCCTCATATGATCTAAGTAAGGAAATTGATATCAAAAGAGTAATTGTTTAACTCAGTAAGAAAGAAAAGGAGGTAACAATTAATGTTATATAAAATAAGGTATGCATTTACTCTTATATTGATAACATTTGAGCATATTAATTTGCACATATATTTAGAGAGAGAAAGCAAAGTTGCATGTACCTAAAGCTACAAAAGATATATTGATTTTTAAATTAGTCCATGAAATTTTTTAAAATTATTCATTTACTTAATAAGAACTTTGTATGTACTCTTTTGTTTTAATACTTATATATTTATATATTATACATCATTTTTAATGTTAATAAAAAGAAAGAATGGTGATATTGAAACTTAATCTTTCATTATGCATGAGTTGAGTGAGAGTATATATCACATATTACTTTAATATAATAAAAATCTATTTAATATCCTTTATTTTTTTCAATATCACTAAATATTTTTATTTAAAAAAGAGAAATATTGTTAGACTAAGTGACATTCTAACTCGTAACTTATAATATTAAGACATATTATTACTAATTTTCTTACTAATATTATTAAATTAATATGTGAAAGATTAAACTTAATAAAAGGTAAAATGAGCAAAGGAGACAATTGGGTTAATTAAGCAATCCAAAAATAAAGTAAATAAGTAAAGTGGAGCAAACATGCAATTGAAGAGACTTTGAAGAAATTCAAGTGAAGAATCAAGGAGGAATGAAGCACCTCAAGATTTAACAAATCTTTATAATCCTTCTTGTAACCTTATCTTGGTCATTTTAATGAATTATGGGCTCAATCATTATATGTTCATTTACATATCGGCAAAAATCATAATGCATATATCCTTTCATAATCAAGAGAAAATTTGTTTTAATCTTTGAACAAACTTTCGAAAACTTTTGAAATTATATGATTTTAAGTGAAGTCTTATTAAAGAGCAGTGCTTTATCTTTGGAAAGACTAAGGAGTTGAAATTTTCAACTTGAGAGGCTTGGCCTTAGCCCTGGCCTGTTTAGACTTTAGGTTGTCCAAAGCCAAAACAAGCCCAAGCATCATAGCTCAAACTTTGGCCCAATCAAACTTTAATTGAAATAAAGTATATTCGAACTAGTCAAACTCAATTGAGCATGTTAAGCCCAAAAATCCAATCATTTTGAAAAATATGAAATAGTCCGAAGTCCATTTAGATTAGGTCAAACCCAATAGTCCAATCCTTTTAAAGAAATATTAAAATTTTCAAAGCCTAATTAGGGCAAGTCAAAAAGTCCAATCCTTTAGAAGTTTTTAATTAAGGCAAAGGCCCATATGCTTTATTTATATAATTATATTCCTAACAAATTCCTATATTAAAAGTGAAAAGATAAAGATGATGAATGTAATTATATAAATAAAGCATATGAGTCTTTGCCTCAATCATAAAACTTCCAAAGAATTGGAATTATGTGAAAAGGTCTTTATCAATAAAGAAATACATGTAGTTTTGTTTAAAAATAAAATTATATAATTTAAATGTAGTTATGGTTTAGGCTTCAGGCTAGACAGTGCTATAGAGCTGGAGTTTAAGGCCGACCCATAGCCTAAAATTTTTATAAATAAAAGCTCAAGCATAGTCCAAAGCCTAATCAATTTAGAACTTGTCCATTAATTTCAAGTTAAGTCAAACTAGATCGGGTTAGGCCGGAGCCATTTTTTCATCCCTAGTTTTTATATAACTAGTTGAAGGATTTAGATTAGCTAGCTAAACAAAAAAGCAAAGAATTGTGTAATAGGTGTTATTTATTAGGCTAATCAAAGCCCTAATCAAATAGACGTTGGCTAATCGAAGTTAGATGCACTGTTAGTCAAACATGCTTAAAAACTAGAGATTGTAATGACTAATTTATGTATATAACAACTATTTAAGTTAGTTCTGGATATAAATAGACTATAATTGAGTTCCAGAATAGTTATGGATATAAATAGACTATAATTGAGTTATAGAAAGAAACTTTGGCATCCTTGAGAGTTTATAAGAGCCTTTAGAGGCTAAAGAGTACACCTATGTATAACATAATATATAATGAATCTTTGTTCATTAATGTGATCAAGGGAAATTGTCTTGGTTGTATGATTGTGAAATCATTGCAATTAGGAAAATGTTTTGAAATACACTTTGAGAAGGTTCCTTTTGCCCTTCAATAAGATTTGTAAAGGTTAGTCTTCACTCACGACAAAGCAAGATAATTGACAGAGTTTCTCTTTACCCATGATAAAGACAATGTTGTATGAAGGATTCCTTTTTACCTATTGAAGAAAGAAAGTGGTTTCTTAAGTGAGCTTGGAAAGGCCATGGGTTATCTACTCAAACCATTATAAATTAATTTTGTTTCCCTTTTCCTACTCTCTTTAATTATTATTATGATTGTTTTGCGATTATCACATATGAAGTTGCAATAATAATTTATTAAACTAGGCTATTCATTCATTAATTTTTAGAAATATATAAAAACAATTCATCCAATCTTACGTGTCATTCGAGGCCTAATGTAAAAGTAGTAATATCTTGTAAAACTGTTTTAATAAGTATCTCTTGTCCTTCGAAAGATAGTAGCCTATTCTTTTAAGAATTTAAGAATTTATACATTCTATCTCTAATGTAGCTAAAAATGCTCATTTTTAATATCCAATTAAGGATATGAGACCTAAATAAACATATCGTTTTTGGTAATTATGAAAAATGGAGCTTTAGGTTGTTATTATTCAATAATTGGAGGTTATTTTATGAAAAAAAATCTCAAATAAAATCTAACATACACTCATGTGCCAATACATTGCCTAGGATGATCTAACCCATCCTAATGTGGGAAATTGTGGGAAAATTAGAGAAGAAACTATGAGATCCATAGTTATGAGATATAGTATGTTAAAGGCCATGTATTCATCTCAATAAATACTAAGATCCATAGTTTAAATGTGAAAAACCATGTATATCACCCCCAAAAAATCACTAAAACCCATGTTCTAGGCTATGATTATTTCCTAAACCATATCCTAGACACAGTAAATTGAACTAAAGGCATAAACTATAATTTTTGTGGGACTTTAGTAATATTTTAGATAAAATATATCTAAGAAATATCCTTTTCTCTAAAAAATTAAGGTTAGCTAATTTAGAAGGCTTTTTCAAAGTTTGGGCATTTAATTTTAAATTATTTTTCATTAAAGAATATAGATCCAAATATCATCTTAGCAAAGCAAACTATCAACAAAATTATGGTGTTCATCTAGATTTAGTTATACTATGAGTTATCTTTTTTTGTCTTTTGATTTCATTGTTTTGAACACATTTTGTGGCTAAAATCTTCTTTTATATTTAGATAGGGAAAATTCTAATGGATATTTTTATATGTACTAATTTAATTTAAGTTATAATATGAGATATAATTCTATGATTTATCTTTATTAGTCTTAATATTGATCTATTCATACTAATTTCCAAATCTAATCTCAATTCACCTATAGATGACTCAAGAGAGCTTGCTTATGAGTGGATTGTGACTTAGGTAGAGGGAGTCAAATAAGGTTCTAGACGAAGACCTATGTGATCTTCCTGATGTTAGGGTGAAATTTTTTATAGGATTTCATGAAGCGTAATGCATCTAAAAGGGTGTTAACAATGGTAGAGACGTAAATTAACTAATTAAAGACTAGATGATTGTAACTTGAAAGAGTGTAGTTTCAATGTCTAATAAGTTATGGTAGTCTATAGAATACATCTAATCTAAGTTGATTAAATCATTAAGTCAAAAATACTACTCGATAAGTACTCATCTAAACATAAATATTTGATTGCATTCTCAGTTGATTAATTTTTTGATCATTTATTTCCTTGACTATTATCTAAGTAAATTAGTTTAGTTTTATTTTATATTTATCTATACCAAAAAACTCATAAAAATAAATTTCTCTTTATCATCCTTACACTAGTTAATAATGATACACTTTTTACCCATATATCTTTTTTATAGGGTTCGGCTCATGCGTACCATTATATCACTAATAGGTGTCTAGTTAAAGAGTGAAAATTTTGTAGTAGAATTTTTTTGGTGATATTGTCACAAAAGCATATATCTATATATCACTCACTAGTAAGATGTATGGTTATATGAGAAATATGGATTTTTAAGTCTACTTTGGATGTATTGATGAATGGGAGATCTCTTTTGGATATGTATAAGGTAAGAAGCTTTTCTTGTAAGATGATAAGACCTAGTATATGAATTAGAAAATGGCTTGTTCCTTTAATAAAATGTCACATAGTAGAATTGTGAACTTATGTTATGTATATATAGTGGATTATAATGATTATAAGTTTATATTATGCTAATTATGATAATAAAAGTACTATATGCATAATAAAATATTATATGCTCTTTCATTATAGTATTGAATGAAAATTATGCCTATTTTCATGTTGAATGTTATGCTTTTTAGATTTAAAATATGAAAAATACATTAATACATGGAACTGCTCATTTGCTTAGGATCTTGAAGATGATGAATAAATATATAATTCTTATAAATATTCAGAAGATATAATATACTCATGATTATTTAGGCACATGCTCATTATAAAATTGTTTGGCACTTACAAAAAAGTTTTTGCATTGGATGGTGCATGCTCATAAGTGAAACCAATTTCATGATTATCATTTGAATTCTTTTAGGTTTCAAGCATGCATTATGGTTTTTCACTTCCAAAATTAAACTTAGATAATGATACTTTGAGCACATTGATCTCCCTCTTCAATGTCTCATTCTTACGCCACAAATTATGCTTATTATCATTAACATGAACCACAATTTTACATTATTTGTGTCAAATATATCATATTTCAATTTATTATTCTCACTTATACATGCATCTAAGAGTTTTTTTTAAAACCTTTTTATACTTGGAAGATGCTTTCTTCCTTTTATTGTTTATGTCTTCTGAACACTTAACAAGCTCATTATATGATAGATCATATTAGTGTTATCATTATCATCATCATCAATAGCATTGTTACAGTGAGAGATAAAGGATACCTTACCATGATTGATCAAGAAACACTTACTTATCGTTACACCATATTTTCACATTCTTCACTTCTTGAATTGTTCATATCATCTCATATGGATTTAATGTTTTCTTTCTTTTCTTAATTGATTATCCTTATTCTTATTTAAGAACTTATTAAATTTTTATAATAAGCTTCATATCAACCTAATTTCTCTCTTTAAGAACTTATTGAATTTTTATAATGAGCTTCATATAAGCCTAATTACTTTAATTTCTAGATGCTCCACATCATCACTTGCCTTATCCTTAATTATCAATTTCAGTTTAGTTAATTATTCCTTTTATGTTAATTATTCATCTTGTGATATTAGATAATAGTAGGAAGATTATTTTTAGTACTTATAGTCCTTGTAAGAATGAAGCTTGCTTCATTAAACTATATTATAAGATCGATAGGTACACTTACGTAGTAATATGTAGTATGGTTTGGATCATATACACACATACACACATCAACACCACTTAAGTAAAAGAGAGAAAAGTTAGCACATTTATAAATCAATATGAATTGTTCTATATGGATCATAATAAATCAAATTTTAACAAGTATGTTTGCTTTATTGATATTTTTAATTCTCTTAAAGATCTTCATAAAACTTACATTAACCTTAAATTGGTGAGAAAATTGCTTAGGAAAAATTGATAACCATTTAAGAAGTAAAATATGTAAACACCTTGCCATTAGAAAAGTTCATCATATCACTCCTCACATATGAGATACATACGAATATATAACGTTTATAGAAAGTGGCTTTAATAAGAAGAGAAGTAGTTTTAATGCCTTTAAAAAATCATATTAATAAACAAGACTAAAGCAACCAATTGATAGATAAGATCTAAAAGTATAATCCCATTAGAATCTTTTATGATTGGATTTATCTTGATTCAATTACTAACCCAAGTTTCTTAGATTGATAGAAATTCTAAATTTAAATTTATATCTAAACTTTTTCTCAAGACAAATGGCTCATATCCTTAAGTTGTTTAACTGGAAATCTTTATAATTAAAACTCCTGAGAATATAGTAACTTGTTTTATAAATTTTTTTATTAGATTTGACTCGAAGCAAGAAGATTTATATGGTCCTATGTATAGGCTTCCATACAACTCTCCTTATTCATTAAATGATCTATCCATATATATCATTTCTCAATCCTTTCATATGAAATTTGAAATTAAATTAAAACATTAGAAAATTTTAATTCAAAAATAAGAAATCATCATGAATAATTCACAAGGAAACTTGAGTCTTCTATTAAATTAAAGAATCAATACTAAGATAACTAAAACTAATAACAACTAAGAAATAACATAAAATAAAAGAACTAATTTTCATAGTTATTGAAATCTTAAAGTTCATAACTTAAATCTTAATGAAAATCCCTTCTTTCCCCACCAAATTTAATCTACTCTAATTCGTCTACCTAATGATTTGTTTCCTCTTTAATCCTTACCTCCTCCTTGTCTCCCTCTCTTTTTTCATTTAAGAACATTCAAAATAACTCAAAAAACACATGTCCAACAAAAACCCGTATTGGACTCATGTTGTTCACTAATTGAAAATTCTCTGTATGAAGAAATCACAACCAATACGACTCCCCATTATGAACCCACATCCATTAACATTTAGTGTTGCTCTAATAATGTGCCATATTAGTGACCCGTGTTCTAAACCCTTCCTCTCAAATCACACTAAATGTTCTCCAACTTGCCTGAATTTATTCCTTCTTTTATTAGGGAACTAAAACAAGGCTTCTAACTAAAATATAATTCATATTGAGTTTCAAATCCTATATATAAGTGATTTCAAGTTTATGTCATATCTTTGATTTGTCTCATATATACACACTCTATTAAACTCACAAGTACTCAATACACAAAATAGAATATGTATAGCCTTGTTATTTAAACAATGAGTCTCTTATCTTTATTTTCTCACTCACTTCTATCCATAGGTACCTCATCTCCATTTTGACTTTGACTAGGGATTTCATTAAGACATAAGGTCCATTCTCTACAATACCCTAAAGATTAATCCTTCAACAAAAAAAAGTGCTTCACCTTTGGTCGTCTAATAGTATTAATTTTCATTTTTAATAGTTGGTACAATAAAAACTAGTTGTTACAAATGAAAACTAGTGGTTATAAATAAATACTAGTTAAAAACAAAAACTCATTAAAAACTAGCCAGTAGAAGAAAAAAATCAACTTTTCAAAGTTTAAACCTGATATGTGCTAAAAAGACTAAATATAATTTTTGAGAGCATTATACTTGTATTTGAATGTTTTTATAGGATTTGGTACTTAATATTAACTATATTGTGTTTAAAGTCTTATTCTAGTCCTTTAAAGGAAAAATGAATGAATTTGGAAAAGATTTGATTCAATTTAGAGCAATTTTAGTAAATCTTAAGTGAAGGACTCACAACACAATACCAATATTGTACCATATTGCTCTCATGTTCAATCATGCCACATTTTATTTCTAGGAGAAGTATCTACCTAATTAACACGAAACTGACAAATCCCTATATCTAGGTCATATTTAATTAGGGAGTATTTTATTTCTTTAGGCCTTTATGATATCCTACTGTATTCTACCTATATTTACTAACATAATGAAAGTATAGACTTGTTTCTTAACATGTATTAACAGTGATTTGTTACATAAAAGTTATATAATGATGTTTTAAATAATATAGGAGCCTAATATGGTCTCATGCTTAGGTCATATTAGGTAGTAATTATAAGGTTATGCATTTTAAAATTAGAGGCGACTAAAAACAAAAAGGAGCTTTTGGGAGATCAATTTTTAGAGTGAAAACATCATTAAGGAGCAAATTAAAACATCTATGATTAGGGGGAAAATACTCTTAGAGGGAAAACAAAAAGATTAATTAAGAACATTCAAGATCAAAGTTATGAGCATTCAAACTTCTTTTTCATTTTCTCTATTATTCTTTAGGGGTTTTCTTCGTGTTATTATGAACTAAGTGGATTATAAATCCAAGTGAGAATTATTTATGACGTTTTGAATTGATTCCTGATTCAATGAAAGGTTTTAGTTTTCTTGAGAATTATTTATGATTATATTATATTGAACTAAAATTTGTCAGCATTTACATGAATAATTATAGCTACATAAAACCTTAGAGATAGGATCACATAAATCTTCTGGGTTAGGATCAAATCTATCATAAGAATTTACAATGTGAGCTATGCATTCTTAAGCATTTTGATTAAAAAGATATTTCAACCATTTAACTTAAGAATAAAAGCTATATTTATTGAGAGAGAAAATAGTTTTGAAATTGGAATTTTTACTAGTCCAAGGAAATAAGATTAATCATTGAGTTATAGGAAAAGTTCTAGAAGAAATTTACTTGAATGTTACTTATTTATAATTTCTTATTCATTGCTTTAATTTATTGATTGAAATTAGTATTTTTAATTTCTTTCAATTAATCATTAACTTTGTTAGTAATAAGAATATAATTAATGCTGATAGTTTTAGTCCTCATGGAATCAACACTCTTCTTACTAAATTACACTATAAAAAATTGAGATATGGATTAAATTATGGTGAAATAGAGCTTAGGTGACCTTAGGCTTTTGGTGACTAGAGTTTCAATGTCATCAGGAATTTGTAGAAATTGAGTTTAAGTTTATATGGAAATAAAAGTTTTATTCTATGGTAGAAAAGTTTTATTCTACGGTATAACTCTATAAGCATTTTGATAAAGGTTGTAGTTGTCATACTTCTTATATCATCATTCTCACATTAATCAAAGAATACATCCCCTCGTTCATAGATGTAAGTCATATGAATTGACCAAACCATATAAATTTATGTATTCTTTACTTCCTTATTTTTCATATATATTATAATTGGTTTCAAAGCTAAGATATATTGTCAAGATGTCTCTATATGATTTTAGTATTGAGAAATCCAGTTAATCAAACAACTTTACCTTATGGATGATGAGGATGAGAATGGTTTTTGTTCAATAAGAATGCACAACAATATTGGAAGGAGAAGAAACTATACCAAATAATTTGAGGGTGTTACAAAATGGAGAGATTCTGTGAAAGGAAAAGATCATAATACAATTGAGTCTAAGTGAAGAGGTCAAAGGTGCTTCATGAAACTAGTATTGCTTTGTCATGAAAACAACTTGAAAGTAAGTATAAAAATAAGTCACTTATTAATCATTTATATCCAAAGTATAATTTGTAAACTTTAAATATGTTAGAAAGTACAAAGGAAAAAGATCAAATTGATAGTTTTAATTAGATCATCTTAGATCTATAAGGTGTTAGGTTTTAAATTGATGATGAGAATTAAGTAACGATCCTATAATGTTCCTTACCAAATTTATATAAGATTTTCATTGATACCATCTTCTAAAGAATTGAAGAAAAAGGATTCTGACATATATGAACATGGATCAAAATTGGGTCTGATTATCAATAGAGGTAAGAGCAAAGAAAAGGAAATTGGAAACAAGAACAAGTCATAATTCAAATCAAAGGTGAAATTTGTTTAATAATTTAATTATAAAAAGAAAGGACACTTTAAGATGAAATGTCTACAATGTAAGATGAATAACAAAAAAAGGGGAACAAATCACAAAGTGAGTGTGACTGTAGCACATATTAATTACAATGAGAGGATAAAAGAGGATGTTTTATAGTTAGTAAGTCTAATTCTACAAGTTAGTGGGGTAATGGACATTATAGCATCTTATCATATAATATTTAGTAAGGACTAGTTTTATTTTTATAAAAAATGAAATGGCATTGTCAGGTTAACTACTTATGGAGAAAGTTATGTTAAAGGAAGTGGTTCATTGCTAATCCAAATGCGTGATGGAATTATTGGAACATTTGATGCTTAGTATGTTATTAAAATTTGAAAGAATCTGCCTCCTTTGGTACTCTTGATAGTCAATGGTATAAATATTCTAGAGTTAATAGGCAATTAAAAGTGTTAAAGGGTGTCATGACTGTAAAGAAAAGAAAATTAAAATATGTAATCTATATCCTAGGGTAGGGATGGCAATTGTACCCGAACCCGATGGGTACCCGATAAAATTACCCGAACGAGGGCGGGTATGGGGAGCAAA
>JAOTIZ010000003.1:28235242-28249413 GCA_027123425.1 Erythroxylum panamense | reverse complement strand
CTTTAACACTTTATATATATAACACTTTATATATATAAAGTGTTAAAGGTATTTGTTTTATGTAGCAAACCATGTCAGTATATATATATAAAAACTAAATTGTTTTACTAAACTATGTCATCATAGAATTGAAAAATGAAACTTTGTCACTCATGGTTCATTAAAGTTTTTCAATTTTAAAACGACGTAGTTTAGTTAAACAACTTAATAATACTTAATTAGTTAATTTAATTAAATTTGATGTTTATAAATATTAAAGATACCTTTTTTATGTGGCAAGTCACATTATTAACATTAACAGAGATACTAACGTCGAACTATAATTGAAACAATATATTCACATGATTTAGACTTTAAACCACAACAAATTATTTTAGATAAATTGTATTGCACCCTTTTTGTCTTGCTCTTTTTACGTTTGTTTCTTTAATCTTTTTTTTTGGATTATTAGCCTAATATATGTCACATAGTACATTTTCTTGATGTTTGATTAAGATTGAATCCAAATTAACATATTTGATTCCATTTTTTTGTATTTGGTATATATACTACACAGGGAATGACACATACAACATAACCATATTAACAGAATTCATTCCATTGTTTTGTCCCAACAAACAACTGCTGCTTTATTAGATGCCTGAAAAAGTTAAATTTTTGGGTGTTTTCAGCTTGCAGAGAAACAAGTTCTTGAAGCTCCATTTTGAAGAAAGAAACATATATCCTATTCCTTGTAGTATTAACAAAAGTTACAAGTTGATCTGCTAACTTAAATCCACTCAATGCGATCGAATTTCCATTGGAAAAGGAACACCAGTCGATAACATATTATGGGTAAGATCAAGATATATCGTGAAATCCTAGTATAGGAGAATAGGCTACATTCTGAGATCAACCTGCTTCACTTCTCATTTCTTGTGAGTGAGGTGGTTTTTTGATTGATTAAAAAGAAGGATCTAACCTTTCTTCCCTAGTGGAAACACACAATTTGGTGCATTCACGATGGCATACTGTGATAAAGTGTTCATCTGGAAATTGCGTCCAGTTGGGTTCTAGTATGGAGAATCTGATGACTAATCTTTTGACTAGTTGTTTGGGTCCTTTGTAGCCGTTACTTTTAGGTTAAGAAAAAGAAAACACGGGAGATTTATTGATGTTTGACGGGAGATATGAAACAAAAGTTCAAAAGGAAACTTCTCCATTGGATGTTTGCCACGTAGAGCAATGATTGTGTTTGGGTCCATGCATGGAGGAGGGAGAGAAATTATACAGTGAGATGAGACTAATTTGCAGCTATTGAGCCCCGGGCCAGGACGTACCTTAGTGACTTCTCGTCTGCTCGACCTTTATTTGCTTGCCAGCTTTTTCTTTCTTACGGGGACCTAACACAAGCTCAATTACAAACATATACATGCAGACAAGTGTGTGTGTGTTTATGATTTATGCGGAACAAATGATTATATGCTTACATGTACCAAGCATGAATGCATCAAGATTAGAGAATAGTAAGTGGAAACAATTTATCAAATATTAGTATCATCACATGGATCCAGTAATAGGTCTTCTGTCTAATATTACCCTATCTTATTCTGCCTATAAAATCTCAACCATTTATTTTGTGAGACCCACACGAAATTCAGGCGAGACCTACACAAAATTTATATAAATAAACGGCTTAAATTTATTGGACACAATAATCCAATAAAATGTCATAATATTAAACAGAAGATCTAAACTCATGATCCATGACTTTGGATTTGATGAATAGGGTCGCCTGAAATTTTCGTATCAATTTTCGTATCAATTCAGGTGCATGCGTGTCTTATCAGTCACTATCCTTTGATTATAACGCTAAAGCACTCTTTTTGACAAAGTGGGACAGAAAAGTCGTAGAAAATGTTCTTTTCTTTTCGTTTGTTTTTATGTAGAATCTGTTTTTTATATATATATAAAGTAAATTAGTTGCATCCCCTTGCCCACCAGATGTTATTTTACAAAACTGACTCAATATAAAGTTATAAACTCTTTTCTACGTACGAGCTATGATAAACCCAGCTCAGATGTAGGCCATCCAACTCCATGCTCACATTCTAAGTCTAATACATACAACAGTGTAGAAGAAAATAGCTAAGAAAAAAACGGAGGGCAGAGAGTAGAGTATGAAGTTCATCTAGGAGACCACTTTTTGCAAGTTGCAAAATACAACCCAGTAAGTCTTGGACACCCAGCTGATACATCCATGACATCACTGGTGACAAGAAGAGGGTGCATTTACTCTTAACACGTTTTATATAATAGACTTGTATAAAGGATTTTGGATGGTCTAACCTACACATTACTGCTTAAAAGAAATGGCTATAAATGACCTCTACGTGATGTACAATACAAATTCAAAGCTACTATTTAAAACATACATATGTTGTACCTTCTGCAAATTACAATATATAAGATGACTAAACATGTACATCAGAAGCATCTCGGAAACGGAAAGCGAACGAATATGAGTGCTAATGGTCTAAGATCTTTGATATTAATGGATCAACTCTAACCACCAAGACAATTGACCAACAGGCAACAGCTATCCAATTTCAATAGGTGGGGGGCTATTCTGCGCTTGGCGCACAAATTGTCCCTTCACTCTGGGACGTTGCTCAGCAAGTTTTTTTCTACTCTCATACCGAACCTGAAAAACATAATTTCATTAGCAAAGTATGAATACAATAGCTGTTATACTTCGCTGTTGTCAAACAATGCAACAAAACGTATATTAGCTATTGCAATTGATGCCTTTAAGTGCTAATATTATCTCCCTGTCTACACGCATGGAAGTTAGATCTAGCTTTAGAAACTGGACAAACATCAGTTTGATTCAATGTTCTAAAAATCAATAATCATGAAGGGAGAGATTACCTTCTTCTCATAGCATCTTTCTTTTCGCTTCAAGCGGAATTTAGTCAATGCTGCTTCTCTTTGGATAGATCGAAGAAAGGATCCATCGTGAGTGAATGCATCAATTTCATTTTTGCTCTCTGTGGCAGTTCTAACAAGACTAGCTGGATCCCCGTCTCTGTTAATACCACAAACACTTTCATATCCAATGCTGTTAAGATGACTAACAGAATCAGTTGTAGAAGTATGTCCATGATCCTTAAAAGAATCCAATTTTTGGTCCTGTAATAGATTTCGACTGGTGGGATCATTTCTATTTTGACCAAGTTGCTCATAAAGCTTCTCAAAATTACTTCCAAACTTGGACTGATGGAATCGACTCACTTTAAAGTTGGGATCCAGATGGCTGGCTGAACTTGGATTTGGCATTGGTGATGAACTTGATTGCTTACAAAATGTTGGAGGTAATGGAGAACAGTGGTCTGTGGATTGATTATTAAATCCCAGACCATGACTAGGAATTTGGATTGAATGCATTACTTGTTGAGGGCATGAAGTTGCAATATCAGTTTCTTTGATCTGACCAGTAGCTAAAGAGACAAAACTTCTTTGAGTAATTGATGTTGGACAGGGAGCATCAGAATCACAGTCACTAGGATTGGACAATCTTCTCTCTGAATGAGCTCCAAGTTCTCTTTGATTGTACAAAATTGACAATGGTGAATGTGGGGGCTGCAATGCCCTGTTAGTATACCTGGAAAAAAAACATAATTAAAGGTAATGGTAAATTGGAACTACGGAAGCTCCGTGAAGATATCCTAGGGAACCCACAAAAATAGAAGAAAAAAATAAAATGTCATTTTAGTAGTCTTTTGGATAATTTTGGATTCAAAATCATGGCCTTGAAAATGCTTGAGCTGATAACAGAATTCCCAACATTAATTCACTTATCGATAAAGAAATTCTTTCTCTGCTCACAGTCACAACTCACAAGTAGTTATCCCAAATCCAAATGAAAAGTAAATTAGTTAATGGAAATAGAACTAACGGCATAAAAGCTGAGGCAATTGAATGTCTGAGACTACGTCTTTCTTCAGCAACTTGAATGCCAAAGCCATTAGGTTGAGATGTCTTCAGCGAAAGATCCAAATATGGAGAAGAATCAAGGTTATCTTCTGCATTATTTGAACTATAAATTTGATTTCCAGATGCTCCCATAAAGTCGATGGCTTTTCTAGAATAGTTAATAAGGACATCATTATCACCACAAGCCTCACAAGCAATATTAGCATTCATAGCCTGACTTTCTGATTCAATGTTGCCGTCCACATTCATTTTGTTAAACTTGGTATGGGCAGCGTCAGATGAACCTAATGTAGAAAATATATGTACAAAATTTCAGTTCTTCCACAAAAATATAGCAGCCAAATTAATTTTAGATAGGCAAGTGCCTTACCACCAGCTTCACTCTCGTGCATCAGCAATTGTTTGCCAAAATTTATATTAACTTTGTGTTTCTGCATTTTGGTGTCATTCAACAAGAATTTGACCCACAGAGGCTGCATATTGTCCTGCACGTATTTTGTATGTGCATTCTCAGCTTCCAAGTCTGGCTTTGTACAAGAGCTCTGCAAGAGCCATAAAAAGCAAGCTTTATATAAACCTCATGTAGTAAACCTAAACTGAGAGGGAATTCCTTTTAATTGAGCAAATAAAGTAATTTATTCCATGAGCAATATTCAGCTCAGCTCTGTAAATGCTCTTGGTTGGAAGCACAGAATTTTGGGAAACCATATTGACAAAGAAATCAGACTAGATTACAAGCTAATAGGAAGAATTAAGTTCATATTAATGTATGAATTTCCTCATGGATATACCATCTGGAAATAAGTATTCTAAGAAATGGACTTTTGACTACAAAACTAAAGATGCCAAACTAGTTTATCCTAGGTTTAAAATTGATAGAAGTGTTGAAGTTGCACAAACAAAGTTGAATTCACTATGCTATGCACACATCAACCTGATCACATAAACAACCAATTTAGCAATATATAAGCATCAACCTGATAACCCATTAACTGTGCTCATCCATGTAGATATTCAAAATGTAGCACTGACCTGAGCATCACTTCCTTTCTCGACACATCCACGACTTGTCTTTATACATGCCATATCCCCAATTGAATTATTGGTTGATGCATTGTTTTCAGAAGAGTTTTCAAGCTTCCCCTGTCCAACACTTTCATCCTGGGGACAACTTCCTGCTGCAAGTGACTGACAGAGTGGTAAGAACAAATTAGTTCTAGATCAAAACTGAAGGTTCCAAATAAAGCTTAAATGCAAAATGATTAAATGTTAAATTTTGCATACATATTGTCTTCTCCATACATGTTGCCATAAGTTTCTAAGTTCATTTCTCCTTATAGGCTTTACAAGATAGTCAGCAGCACCTCTCAACATGCATTTGTAAACTGTGCTAATTGAATCTTGGGAGGACATCACTGCAAAACCATCAGAAATATGGATAAATTTCTCATAAAATGAAAACCGAAAATTTAATCCTACATTTAGGAGTACTCAGTCTGCATTCCATACTTATAACTGGTAGATTTTTGCAAATCTCATGCTCCATGATTAGAGTAAGGAGAGCATATCCAGATATTAAAGGCAAATCAATTTCCAACAAAATGATGTCTATATTATGCGGTCTTCCTCTAAGTATCTCCCATGCCTTCAAGCCATCAGGAACAGCAGTAACTGCTCTGCAAAAACAGTAGACATTAAGCAAAAAGTAGTTTCTAATTGTGAATTAATGCCGAAAATCTAAATAAAATATCTAAAAGACAGTAATTCAGAACCCAGTAGAAAAAAAAAACAAAGAACAGCGTTAACATGTAAATCCGAAACATTGAACCAACTCCTAAGAAAAAAAATGTTGAGTAGAAAACACCAACAAAACAAGAGTAATCAGAGTCGATTTCTGAAAAGGATTTAATATGTAGATTAATACAACGCTAACATAATTATTGAACTTAAATACCTTGATCCAAAATTCCCCTGAACACTGAATTAAAGATTTTTATCTTCAGTAATTAATTAGGAATATCATCGCCAGAAAGAAGAAATTAAGTTTGGAAAACTCATCGTCAAAAGAGAAATCAGATAACCAAAAACAAACCTGTGTAACTGCATTTCCTGAGAAGAGCAGCGATAATCTGCCGAGTTGAGTCATCAGCTTCAACAAGCAATACCCTTAAAACCATCTTAGGAAACAAATTCTCCCACCGGCTCAATTCACAATCATTCGAATCATCACCTTCCTTCTTTTTCTTAGTGTTCATATTCGATTCCCCGGTTTCAGTCTCAGTGTATTCTTCTTCTCCTTCTCTTTCTCTTTCTTCACTCATCTCATTTTCACTTCTTCTGACCGCCTCCAACACAGCCTCTCCCATAATATCCTTCCAGTATTAAACTCTCAAAATCCCCCTGCAAAATCAATGGGCCACATGCAGTAGTAAAAGCAGGAAGAGAGCCAAGAAGCAAAAATATCCAAACCTCACACATATTTAAAACTGAGATTGAATGGCGGTGATTACAGCGTCCACAGATAACCACGTCTTGATCTAGGGCTGTAAGTCAACTGGGTCCCATGCCCACATGGATGAAAATATCTGAACTTCGTCCACGTCTGCTCCATAAACAAATGCTATAAATGGAATGATCGGCAGGAAGGTCAACACTTGAGGCTTGGGAGTCCGGAATGGGTGGTGCACGTTCAAAGGCTCTCCCTGTTCCCTCCAATTTGATATTTGGTGTTGGGTCCCACCTGAGAAGATATCTTTCTGTGCTGGGGAGTGGGTTTCATAGATATTTTGTAGGGATGGGAATCTCATCTCATGGATGGGACGTCGGCACGTGGAGAATAGAGAAATAGAAGGAGGGGTCTTGTCTAATGTCTAGTATTATGAAACTAATTTATAAACATAAACTAATACTAATATGAGGAAAAGTCTGTGGTGGAAACCGGAGTCAGCGTATTATCTATCAACTATGAGCTTAGCTTCTACGTGGCCGTGACTCATCCAAGCGGCTTGGCTTCTTGGTGAAGCACGAGAGGAAGAGGTTAGTCCACTCGTAAAATGGACAATATAAGTCGATAATATCTTCCCGGGGAATGTGGTCCACGCAAGTGAAAGGTACATATAGGTAATGGATTAATAATATATGCAATTTATTTCATAATAAGGACCGTTGGCGTATGGATTGAGCTATGATATTATAATTGTCGGATGCTCTTGGTTATTTGGGCAAAATTACGATAAGAGAAAATACTATCAAATACGCAGTTTTATTAATAAGTCAAGTTCTTAACCCATAAAAAAGTAGTAAAATAATAATTAGTTTTGATGTACAAGATTCATTAAAATAGAAACTATAGAGCATACTTTAAATAACACAAATACTACTATTTTACGACACGCTACTACTCTCATAATATTTTGCTAGAACACTTCTAACTCTCACTCACACTAACATTCACAAAATTTGGATCATTTGCACCAAGACCTAATATATTTATTTATACTAGTTTACAAACAATTTCAATCATACCTTAACTTTGTTATCTTTATGCTACGTATCTAACTTTCCATCACACAAAGTAAAAAACTTAGGATAATTATTATTGATTTTTAATACTCCCCCTCAACATTGATATCCCTTTTTTATTTCCTTCCAAGATATCGTGCCAAGCTAACTTCAAAACTTTTCAAATTTTGCGCTATTGAGACTTTTAGTAAAAATGTTTGCCACATGATCTTTTGTATTGATTTTCTCCATCTCAATTTCTTCTTGTAAGACTTTTTCTCGTACATAATGATAATATATTTCCACATGTGTTCTTTTTGCATGAAACACTAGGTTTTCAACTAACCGTATAGTTGATATGTTCTCACAATGCAATGGTATTGCATAGTTTACAACTTAATGGAGATCTTCTATGAGTTGCATCGACCATCTACTTTCTTGAGTTGTCATTATTGCTCCTTTGTATTATGTTTCAGTGGGAGACAACAAGATAGTCGGTTGTCTCGCTACACCAAGAGATTGTTCCTAAACCAAGGTTGAACACAACCTGTAGTTGAACGACAAGTGTCAAGGTCTCCTACATAATCAGCATCACTATAGCCAAAAACTCTACATTCATTGTCTCTTTCATATAGTATTACATATCAATTGTGCCTTTGAAGTGTATTAAGATTCTTCGAGCTGCTTCCAAATGCATCTTCTTTGTATTTTGCATGGATTTAATAACCATTCCAACAGTATAGGAAATATCAAGTCGAGACAAAGTTAGATAGATTAAACTACCTACCAACTAACGATACATTATTGGATTATCCAAATCTTTGCCTTTTATTGAGCAAAATCTGGCATTAATCTCTATTGGTGTCGATACAGGTGTGCAGTTGAGCATCCTAATTTTTGCAATAGGTCTTTTGCATACGTCTATTGACCCAAAAATAAGCCTTCTTTTATATGATCAACTTCTAGCCCAAGAAAGTGTTTGAGCTTTCCTAACTCATTCATCTGGAAGTAGATTAACAAGTTCTCTTTTATTTAAAAAATTCCTTTTACATCCCCAGTGATAATGAGATCATTTACATATGCCAAAAATGTTACCATCTTTCCATATTGAACTCCAAACAACAGGTTTGAGTTTAATGGAGCCATCGAATATAATTATGCTATCGTCTCATACCATGCTCTCAGGGTTTGCTTTAACCCATATAGAGCCTTTTTCAACTTGCACATGAATTGTGGACAAGTTTTATTCTTGAACCTTTGTGGTTGATTCATATAGATTTCCTGGTCCATTTTATCATGCAGAAAAGCATTTTTTACATCCATCTAGCATAACTTCCATGACTTGCTAGTTGCCAATGCTAGCAAAACACATACAGTGGTGATTTTCATCACTGGAATAAAAGTTTTGTCATAGTCCAGTCCATATTGTTCTTAAAAACCCCGAGAAATAAATCAAGATTTGTATCTTTCAGTTGAACCATTTGGTTGAGTCTTCAACTAGTAAACTCATTTGCATGATATAAGTTTTACATCCTTAGGCTCTGCCACTAAGTCCCATGTCTCATTTTTATTAAGTGCTTGGATTTCATCTTCCATAACTAATCTTCGTGCCTTACTTTTGGATGCTTCTTCATAAGTAGTTGGTTCTTTCACTATAGATCTTTAACTAGAGCTGCATTAGCATAACTAGGATTTGGCTTTCTCAAGCTGGTTGATCTTTGTACAGTTTGCTGAGGAGCTTCTTCTACTTCAAATTCCTCCATTTGGTTTGTCCTTTCTTCTTCATGAACCTCTTGATGCACCGCTGTTTGCCATGGATTTTTCTCTTTTGGTGAACTAGAATTGCCTTCACTATTATCTTCAATTTCCAGAGGTACTTATTTATCTTTATTACTTTGTTGAACATTTTCAACCTTTAACTGATACTCTATTTCTTTTATCTTTTCTTTAATCTCTTTGAATCTAGTAATAAGACTACTTACAGTGACCACCAAATCAAAAACCATGTTTCTTGACACATTGCAACTTCCTGTTTCTAGTTCATAACATCTCCAGCCTTTTCTTTGACCATCATATCTAACAAAGATACATCAAATAACCTTCTTGTCAAACTTCCCACGTGGATTATCTGGTATGAATACATAACATACACAGCCAAATACACAAAAGTAACAAACCACTGGCTTGATCTTCCATAACTTCTCGAATGGAGACACAAATCCTAATGATGCTTGAGGCAGTCTATTAATTACATGAGTAGTTGCCTTCATACATTTAGCTCGAAATTGTGGTGGCACATTTTTGGCTTGCAACATGCTTCTACATATCTATGCAAGATATCTATTCTTCCTTTTAGCAACATAATTTTGTTATGGTGTGCTTAGATAGGTCAACTGTCATTTTATCTTACATTATTGCAAGAATTGTGCACATTTTGCTGATGTGTATTCTCCTTCATTATCTGTGCGAAGGCATTGTGGTTTGCTATCTAATTCTTTTTCAACCCTCTTCTTAAATTCCTTGAATTTGTTTAAAGCTTCTAACTTCTCTTTTAGAAGTCGACCTATACATATCTAAAAAAATCATCAATGAAGGTTATCATGTATCGAAAACCACTGATTAATGATTGTTTTAATAGGCCAAACACATTTAAGTGTACTAGCTCCAGTGATATTTTAGCTCTGAACATAGACTCTTCATGTGACAATTGGCAGGCTTTACCATACTGACATCCTACACACACCGTGTCTTCTCGAACTTCAAGTTGAGGAAGTCCTTTGATCAGTAATTGCCTTTAGCTTATGATAGCTAACATGACCTAGTTGAGCATGATAAAGATTAGCTATCTCATTCTTTCTTGTTTTATCCATATATGTTGCTTGAGCATTCATCACATAGATGGACTCGAGCCGTTTGCATTCTATGATCGGCTCACTCATGATCTTCACACTTCAGTAGACCTTAACATCATCTAGAACAAACACCACAAAGTTACTAGAAGATGTCAATTAGGTTATTGATAACAAATTTTTCATTCCAGGTACATGATAAACATTTGGCAGTTATACTTGGTGTGAGTTGAACTGAGGTACAATTACTGTTTCGCCAATGTGAGTGATCTCCATTTTAGCGTTCTTAGCAATCACAACAACTCTTCTTCCCTTGTATTTTAACATGTTTAGAAGCATGTTGCTATCTCCAGTCATATGATTGGAACTCTCGAAGTCAACAATCTAATCATTCTTGTAGTTTTATACTTTATCATGAGCAACTTTAAGGGCGAACTTGTTTTTCTTGCAACTTTGAGAGGACACTTTCCCCCTCTTCAACTTTTACTTCTTTTTCTACTGCTTTATAAGCATAATATCTCATCCATCCTCATTATCATTTCGAGTTGAAGCCGCGACATTACTTCAGCCTGTTTGTACCAACAATCTCAAGCAAAATAACCTTTCTTACCATAATTGTAGCATTCATCATTTTTCTTTTGTTGTTGCTTATCATCTCATTCATTGTTGCGCTTGCCTTGTTTTGCTCCCCTATGCTTGAAGCCTCTAATGTGATGGTTCTTTATCCCTCCACCTAGCTTTTTCTCCTTTTCTTTCCCTTTAAAATTTCTTTTGTTAATGTAGAGAGCTTTCTCCTCATCTTGGATTATAACTCCAGATATTTATTTAGCTACTGCTTTTTAATTAGCTAACAAAATTTCCAACTCAGTTAAAGTTGATTCTTGAGCTCATCTACGAGTAGCAATGACAAGAGCATTATATTTTAGTCATAGACCATGATTAATATTTCTCTTCATACTCGTTGTAGTAATTGCATTTTTTGGATCTAATTTGGAGATCTCGAAACATATTGCCTTTACTTGTATTGGCTGATTGTCATGTCTTATTATGTCAGTGTTTGAAGCTTATTCTTGAGCCTATGCAACTTTGCTTCATTTGTTTTTGAAAACAATGTTACCAAAGCATCCCAAGCTTCCTTTGGTTTCTTAGCAGCTTTGATATGCTGTAGGAGATCATCTTTGATAGTCACTAAAAGTTTGTACATAACCTTGCCACACTTGATTTTGTATTTTTTGAGCTCCTCTGGATGAACTAGAGTAGTTTCTTGATTACTAACAACACTCTATAAATCCTGGCCTAACGAATAGAATTGGATATGGGTACTCTAGTTGCTATAATTAGTGTGATTAATCTTCTTAATTGAGTTAAACAAACTGACTAGATCTACTATAGTGACTTGGTTATGTCTTTAAATAACTAAGTAAGTTTTTCCTTGACAGCAACTTCACAGTCCCAGACTGTACACTTTTCTTTTGATACCTATGTTTGACTATGCACGCCTTTTCTGATGTTGGTCTCTGACCACTTGTTTTGATACCACTTGTTAGTTATTTGAGGATAATTTGTTAACAAAAAATACTATCAAATATGTACTTTATTAATACTTTCTTAACTCACAAAGAAAATAGTAAAATAGTGATAATTTATGATGTACAAGATTCGTCAAAATGGGAAGTACATAGTATACTTTGAATCACACAAATACTACTATTTTACGACATGCTACTACTCTCACAATATTTTGCTAAAACACTTCTACCCTCACTTATACTCAAACCCATAATTTTTGGATCATTTGCACTAAGACCTAATACATTTATTTATACTAGTTTACAAATAATTTGAACCACACACTTAACTTGGCTATATTTATGCTAAATGTCTAATTTATGCTAAGTGTCTAACTTTCCATCACACAAAGCAATAGACTTAGGATAATTATTGTTGATTTTTAACAAATGTCTCCCACCTTTAACAACTTGCCGAAATGATTCCATAATTTTACCAACTCTAAGAGGGATATTCAGTACGAGGAACAAGCAGGAACAATCAACTAATATAAGTATAATCTTAAGATTGATTTTTAATAAAGGAGAAAAATCCTTAGTAAATCCTTAAGCATCACATCATCAAAGTTCCTCATCACTGTGAAAAAATTGAATCTAAAACTTCTATCCCATAGTTTTGGACTATATCCTATATAGTTGCAAGAAAGTTTACATACCTTTCTTAAGGCCTTTCTCAATGTTCATAGTTGAGACATATCCCACCTTTATTGTTTTATCTGTCATTCCTCTATTAAATCTATAATAATGATAGAACATGAGTTATGTTCATGCATAAGCATCACATCTATGAATGTTGACACATCATCATTTTCAATACCTTAAAGAAATCGATCCTCAAAATTATATCAAAATTGTCAAGAGATATTACCATTATATTAAACTTTTTATGCCAACTTTCAACACTAACTGAAACGTTATAGTTAGCTGCTACAACTACTTGCACTTTTGTGTAGGAGTTCTCATTTATCTCAAGATTTTACTCAATTTTAAGTCTTAACTTTCGCTCCATTTATTATGCCATAAAGAAATAAGTGGAACACGTATTTAATATATCTATCAATTTTTTCCTAGTAAGTTGTATATCCACATATATTAATTGTTTAAAGGGACTAGCTATAGTATAAGATAATGAGATTAAGTCCATCTTTCAAATGATCATATCCATCTTCACTTTTGTTATTAAAGCATTTAGTTTATCGTTGTCTGAACAATCGCAAGTATAATGAGGACCATTGTGTTAGAAATAACACAATTTTTCTTTAAAGCTTTCTCACCTTGTTTGAGCTACTTGAATTACTTGAACTTTCCTTTATGACCGTACTTCTTTTGGCTACCATAAATTCGCCTCTCTAGGACATCTAACTGAGAAATGTAAGAAGTTACTGCTTTCTCAATTGTACGAAAGGGTTTAAAAAGCGCTTTCATCCAAAAAACACATCAAGATTGCTACCTTGCTACTATTTGATTAATAACATACTAGTTGTTATAAAGATTGTTGAGTGAGCTAAATATTATATAGCAAATAAACTACACTTTTATTCAGCAAAACAGTACCTTTTATAAGCCATTACATCAACAGAAAGACCAAGATAAAAAGACCATGTCTCATGACTAACTAACTCCTAGTTTAATTCTCACTGAAAACAAATGCCACTGAAGATTAGGACAAAACAAAACAGTAACTTAAAAATATCTAACAACCTCCCTTAAACTGAAATTATTTATTTTCAGTTTAACATCAAACTGATCTCTTCATATTGCACACTCCAAGAGAACTTCTTAGCTTTGTGAATGCAACAACTTTGAGGGGGCTTGGTGAAGATGTTTGCAGCTTAGTCTTCACTTTTGCAATAAACACCATCCATTATTTCTTCCTTGTGAGATCTCTTAGGAAGTGAAACTTGAAATCGATGTGTTTACTCCTTCCATATAAGACTGGATTTTTTAAGAGTTTGATTGCAGAGTTATTGTCACAATAAAATAGAGTGGGACCTTTTTATTTAAAATGAAGCCACTAAGAATATTTCTCATCCATATTGCTTGGCAGGCACAAGAGTTTGCTGCTACAAACTCAGATTCGATGGTTGACAAGGTGACAATTTTAAGCTTCTTGGACAACCATAATACAACTCCTGACCCCAGCAGAAACACAAAGCCAATTGTACTTTTTGAAGTGAATCACACGTTAATATATTGAACAGTAATATGATCAAGATACACAAGAAGGGGGGTTGAATTGTGATAAACTTTTCGTTAAACCCTTCAAAGAACAATTACT
>JAOTIZ010000003.1:28186573-28201558 GCA_027123425.1 Erythroxylum panamense | reverse complement strand
TGATCTAACTCTCACTAGAGCATCTACTTGAACTCATCTTGTTTGGTGCTCTAACCACCCTTACACACTGATTTTTCCTCATCTTTGTGTACTCTCTGGAGACCAAGGAAGATGTTTGGTGTTTGCTAGAACCCAAACAAAGAGAAGATTCAAGAAAGGAGGAGTATGTGTAAGGTATATATGTTGTAATTTCATGTTCTTATAATTTGTTTAGACATTCACATGGATTCTGGATTTTCTGGGGATGTTGTGGGGTTAGAATTTTGATTTCGACACTTCTGCTGCCTTGCCATGTATGTGATGCATAGACCCATAGCTCCCCAACAGAGGTTATTAAATGAAACTGAATCGGACAACTGGCCGGTTCAGACTATTTTTGATCAAACTGGCCGGTCCAGTTCAATTTTTAAAACATTGCTTATAACGATGATCATAGTCTATTTGAACATTCTAATAATTCAATTCTTCCACTTTTTTTAGCATATCCATCATATCCTTTTCTTACTTTAATCCTAGCTCCATCAAACTTCTAATGGACTCATATGGAAATTTGTAAAACATAAAGATTACTCTGTGTACTTTATCTTCGGAAATCCCTTTTAGAAGCATGCTTAGTTCATCAATACCCATATTCTTTTTCTTTTAATCTTACCCTCAACATATTTATGTTCCTGTCTTTCCAATACTCCACCATAATGAAATTAAAAATTGACCAAAATTTGCAAAGGCAAACTGTGACTAAGTACAAAATGATAAATATTACAAGAAGAACAAAAAGAAGCAACAAATGAGATGAGCAACAACTAAGAAGAAAAAAGAAGCAATAACTAAGATGATTCACTTATATCCCATTAACTAACAGTGAACAGAAATAGGCTAGCATGATTGCATCAAAATAATACACTCACATTTTCAGATGCAAGGAGGTTTATAAAAGGCTAGTATTACATCAAAATAATACAAACTGAAATGTTGGAAAGGCACCAGAAATATACATTTACAAATTTCCTAAATTTTTCCATAATACTTCACAACTTAGCAGCCTCACCTACCGAAACGATTATAAGTAAGTCATTTTGAGGACGTACCACTTTAAAAAAGAATATATCCACAACATATAAACAAGAAACTACACTCAAAAATTTGAGACAAACAAAATAGAATGCATTCGGTAATTACCAAATAGAAATCATATTTTTTAGTAATTACCAAATGGAATGCATTCAGTAATTAACAAATGGAATGCAAGTTCAACCAAATATTAAATATTAGAGCATAGAACAAGTCAAATAGAAACCATATTTTTCAGTAATTATCAAGATGTATATATTTTGCATACAACATAAGACAGAGTATGAATCAACCATCATGCATTTAGTTACTCTTATTTTTAATTCGACTTGCATTTCATATTGAAAACTAAGTGTAGGAGTATTCAAGGTTTTCACTGTTCAATTTGCTATGTACATATACAAGTCAATCCTCCTTTTTAATAACAAATAAATCATACCCTAGCACAATCCAATTTGAAACCCTAGTACCCTAGCACAATACAAGTCAATTTTCTAGAAGCACAAATCTATTTTGAAACCTAGTGTAACAACACAATATTTCATTCAAAAACCGAATCAGAGTGGAAAGAACAATAGAGAGAGAGGATAAATCTTACCTTAGTCGGCGCTATAGGAAGTCCGGCGATGAAATCTTCAATTTTTATGTGACAAAAAAATCACTCTCTTATGAAGCATCCTCGCATGAAATCACAGAGAACACTTATTGGTCTAATGGAGCAAATAACTTTGCGATAGAAGAAGCACCAATGCACGAATTAACTCTCTCATGAACTTTGGGAGATTTGGAGAATTTTATGATACAAATTAGAGATTTCAGAGCAAGAGTTTTAAGCGTTGATTGACAAAGAAGATAGGGAGAAGGAAGGAGATCTGATTTTAGTTGAAATGATGTCGTTTTACTATCAAAGCTAAATGATGTCGTTTTCCTAATTAGACAATCTTCTCTAAAACCAGCTGAGCTGTCTGATTGGTGAGGGGTGTCGAGATGTGGCATTGCCATGTCAGTATAAATAACGATAAGATTAACGTCGACTATAATTGAAAAAAATTAAAAGTTTAAACATTTTATTACTACTTTTTAAAGTTTGGGCTATAATTGAAAATTTGAAGAAAGTTGATGTTTTTTAGTAATTAATCCTTATTCCATGTTCTAAATGGTGAGAAGTGTGCATTAAGTTTCACCTTTTTAGCTTTTTTTAATCAAATGAACATTTCATTGTTGAATTTTATTTATTGTACAACATTCTATTTAGATGTAATAAGTTGTTTAGTTTCTCTCGAATTTTCAAGGAATGCTAGTTTATGATAAACAAGTTAATTTAGATTAAGATTAAGATTAGGATTTAGATTATGATATTCTTCCGGTATTTCTCTACATGTTTCACCAACCAACCTAGTGGATATAAATTATAGATAAAATATTACTTTTTCATTTTGCTTACTATTTCCTGTTGAATGGAGTCCAAAGTTAGTTCAAAATGTGCTAGCGTAGTAAACTTTCTAATTAATTCTAGTGAGAGAATAGAAATTGAATATTAGGAACCTTGTAAATGAACTAACTTAAATAGATAATGGCTCTCAGGTCTAGGAAGTACATTGCTTTTATCAACGCACCTTAAGGAAAATACATTTTATCCTCAAACATTCATCCTAAGATATTGTTATTTCCCATTTTCATTCTTATGGAGTTACTTAAAAAGTTATTGGGTTTATGCTAATTTAGAATAGGAAGAATAAGCTTATGTTTGGTAACTAGTATGACCTAATTATATGTGGTTTGTCTACTATTAATTATTGCCCATTGTTTTTTCATAGGGGTATTTTAATTTGGTTTGATTTGATCATAATTGTATGTGGAGTATCTCATCTACATGTCCTGTGTTGTTCTTATTTGTTAAAAATGGAAGTTAGTTTTGATGTATTCTTGTTAATGTGATTATCGAAGTGTAAACATTTTTATTTATTAATAAAATCAAGGGTGTTGTAACTGTAAGATTGACGTATGTTATAATCTATTGTATTGTTGTTTGAATGAAAATCTAAGATTAAAGTCTTTACTACCCGATAACAAATGAACAAGTTACTATATTTTATAGTAAGTTTACTAGTATATGATTGGGTTGTTGATGTGAATTTAATATTTCTATCGTATAAATCACAATGTTAAGGTTGTGACATCTGTGCTTGTTTTACAAATTCTAAGAAGAAAGCACAAAATGAATTGAGCTTATCAACATCTACCCAAAAAATATGATTGGGGTGAAAGGAAAAAGGAACGTGGTCTCGTAACATAAATAAAATTTTTAAAATTTGAAATTGAATGAAATAACAATTTAATTTTGATTAAGTTTGGTTTAATGTTAAGATTGTATATATGAACAAGATTCCAATTATGATGTTCTTTTAATTTGATTTGATTCATGAATATGAAGGTAGTGGCTAATACTAGTGCTGATAGCACAAGTTAGCGAAAGTGCGATCAGAAATATATTGTTAGATGAGGTTATTTTGTTGCTATCTTTGGGGAGCATTTGAACATTTGATATAAGTCTTCAATAAATTAAATTACTAAGACACAGAGGGTAAATTACAAGAAGTAACACCCAACAAATCGACATTTGGATGGGAGGAAGCTACGGTGATCCCGATTTCAAAATATACAGAGCAAATATCATAAATAATTACTTGACATCTGATCCCTATTATGTGATTCAGCAAATCTTAATTAGAGGAATCACTAAGCGTAAATGGAAATACGTGGGAATTGATGAGGATAGGAAACTCATTGTCGGTGTAATTAGGTACTGCTTGGACTCGGGAACTTTCAACTAGTTGACATTGATGGAAAACATGAAATGCACTTGTTGCGATAACTCAACAAGTTTTAATGTTACAATTTGATGGCTGCAAACTCCAAACTTTAGAAATAGTACTGGATCCCGAATCATGTCATTGGGTTTGATTTGAAGCACTCCTGCACTTCCATCAATCTCCCCACCTCTAGAGGAAATTATGCAAGAAATTTGGCGTTTTTTTATCCATAAAACAAACGAGCCATCACAAAAATAGAGGGGAATGTGTATTGCAGAAAATTTGCGCTTTGAATTTCATAGCTTTGGAATAGCAGTTCTGTCAAGTCTTGTGCTCCCTGACACCACTCTTGGGAATGTTTCTTACACATTTCTTGCTATTAGATGCAACTTTTATAAGAACAACAGATGAGCTACTCTTCTTTAACTTTCTTGGTGATCTGCATCGAAAAAATTAGCCATACTATCAATGGCAGAAAAAGGCAACTGGTTCATTTTCAAGCTGTAAGAACTACTACTGGAAAGATTACAGGAAACTAGGGAAGAAAGCTCATGCACTTGCCTCTTTTTAGAAAATTGGCCAATATCATCTGGTGTTTCTTTACAAACTTGTTCCATTTTCTCGAGCAACGGTTTCAGGCACTGCATAAGAAACCAAAAGCAAGCAGAAAATGTTCAGTATGTCTCACATTTGGCATGCAGATCTTCAGTTTCAAACTCATTTGGAATTCTACAATTACTAATTTTTGTTGTAGGTAAACCAAAAACATTCACTGGACATAAGAAAATATGTACAAGATATAATAATAAAATGTCCAAGATTTAATTTATCAACTTATGCTCACTGTGGGGTTAGTGATACGCAGCAATGTAAAACTAAGTTCATCACCATATCCTTAAAGGAGGTGCTCAGTAGTCAACAAAACCACACATAGAATATTGTCTTCAAGAAGTTCTCTTTCTTAGGGAAAAAGACGGGAAGCTTATTGAACACCAAAGAAAGATAAGTGAAAAAGAATCATAGCTGATAGAGCTGCATATTTTCTACATTTCAAGCAGATCGAATCACAAGAGAAGCCATAAAAAAGATGTGTGAATGAGCAGATTGTGAGCTGCAGTTCTAAACACACAATTCCAAACTAGCAGCAAGTGGATGATACTTATTCTGTCTGCATCTGCGGTGGAAATATTGGGAAAACCCATTCAAATGTACATTATTTCCATGTCAAAGGAGTATCCAAGCATTAATATCAAATTACAACTATAACACAAATCAAGTTTCTTGCACCCCATTAGA
Organism: Erythroxylum panamense; assembly: GCA_027123425.1. NCBI lineage: Eukaryota > Viridiplantae > Streptophyta > Magnoliopsida > Malpighiales > Erythroxylaceae > Erythroxylum > Erythroxylum panamense. The sequence continues at coordinate 28,196,378 of JAOTIZ010000003.1, read as the reverse complement.
TAGGAAGATCAGAACCAGAAGCTACTTGGATTCTCCTTTTTCATAGTAGCATTTCTGTGGTCCAGGCATTATACTTGTGACACGCAAAAATTAGTTAATCTGATGCCAAAGATCATAGGACAGAAAAAGAAACAACGCTGTTAAAGTTTTAACTACATATATCTGTTAATTGAAGCAAGCAAGTTATCCTTTTTCATCAGCTTCGAATCATAAAGCTGAAGGCTTTAAACTGAGGCTGGATGTTAAGTCACTAATAGCGTGAGCAGTCTGTTAAATTTGGAAATCTCACCATCAAAAGCATGCAAACCAAGCTGCCACTTTCATAAATCAAAGTTAATGGATGATTCAAAAGTTTACCTATTGAGTTTAGTTTAGATAGTTGTGCGTGATTATGGACTGCTTCTTGTGAAACAGGAATGTAACTTAAGCTTAATCCAACTACAAGCACGATGAAATTATGTAATGCCACAGGCAGTCAAAAGCAGCTTCATTGACATCAAACCAATAATCGATCTAATCATTAACACTTTCTGAAATTTTCCTGTTTCCAGATAATAAAAGTCACAACAAAATATGCACAAGTACCTGAAAAAAAAGCATAAAAGTTCAACATCAGCATTACTGAAATGGCTCAATCTTGAATAATCAAGTGTTTACGATGAGGGGCCAAATGCAGCATCATTTATAAGCTGTTCCTTTGATATTTAATTGGACAGTTATAATAAAACATTGATTCAACAATGTGCATGAATTTAAGAACTTCAATGGAAGTTTTTCAAAGCAGTTCAGTTCCATTGCTAAACTTGCATTTGTCAGTTCATCTAACACATACAATACCAGGGGATAAGAAGCCAAAACATAACACTTAAGTCCCAGCTAGAGAGTTTATTGAAAACTTCATGAGCTCAAATAGATCATTGAAAGTTTAAGAAACTGCACTACGTCACTACCAGCAATCCAAGTAAATCAAGTCGAATAGCACCAATCACCGAAGTAGCTTCCAGATATGGGACCAATTCTATGGCAAAGCCATGTATATTAGGCAAGCAACAGGTAGACTTAAGAAACTAACATTACTTGACGGGGCTAAGTCTCCTGCAGCAACAACATTCGAGCAACCCATTTCCTGGTTCAAAAGCTTCGCTCTTTTCTTGGGAACAAAAGTTCCATTCCCATCTCCAGGACCCATCTCAAGTTTCTTCCTTTTCTTGTTAGAACCAACCAATGATCTAACCCTCTTGTCCCTTACTTTCCAAACATTCTTCTTTCTAAAGACTAACTTGTCAAACTTCCATACCTCGCAACTTGTATCAATTACAGTGACTTCACTCCTCGAGTAACCCTTGAGCTCTTTATCACCATTAAACTTCTCCTTCCTTTCATCCTCTTCTTCTTCTTCCGCGGCCTCCGGGACATCGTAATCACCCTCACAATCAACGCTACCAATAGTACTCTTCTCTTCCTTGGTGCCAACATTCGAGTTATTATGAGAATTCAGAGAAGACGCAGTGGCGGCGGGGACATTCTCTTCTTTCCGCGAACAATTCGGTTCGATTTTCTCAGTAGCTGGAATCGAACGGACGCAGAGCTTAGGGTTAGGCTGTTTCCTGGGCGCCTTTTTTGTGGTAAAGTCCGGATTTTGGTTAGGGTGACCCATGTTGAAGAGGCCAGAGAGAGCACTAGTGATTATGTTGAACCATTCTTTGTCTCTGCTCTCACTACAAATCTCCTCCGTGGCTTGTCTCAGGCAAGTGAGTCGGCTATCATCGGACTTGGAGTTGGAATGGGACAGAACAGGATTAGCATTATCATCTTCGTTTCTGTTGTGGAGGAAGTGGTCAAGGTCGAGGTCGAGATTGTCGGCTTCCGTAAAGCCTTTGCCAGAACGGAGGCGGTCCAGCCACGTTTTACCGGACTTGCCGATGGAGACCGAACAAAGCATTGGGTGGAGGAGGTGGACCAATATGCAAAGCGAAACGGTGAATGAGGAAAATAGAGTCCAGATAGTCACTGTACGCGGTGTGGTGTGGGCGTTTGTGTCTACACTGCGCCTGGAGGGTGCACGATAACGTTTGCGGTTGTTGAGTGCTCGCGACGTGGCACCTCGGTATAATAATTACTTGCTTTAGTCAGTTTTCTACTTTATAAAAAGAAACTTACCACACTCCCTCCTTCCGCGTTCTTTCTTATATTATCGATTTGACTGAAGCTATGTATTGTACGACATTCTGCAGCATTGATCGACCAAAGATGATGCTGTTCTTACGTGCAGTGTCGATGGCGTTCCTTTTTTGAGATTCTTATTGGTTTTGGTAGGCGGTGGAAGCTCCAGTTTGGTGAATTCATGGAGAGTCCTTTGCGAGATATTGGATTTTTCGCTATTGCTTCGGCGTAACCAAAATGGAGATTTCAGGTACTGACTCGCGTCCACTCGATTACTTTTCTCACTACGATCTATGCGTTGTAATAAACTGAGGCTTTCTATCGAATTGGGACGATTGTTAACCGTAAAGCATATATTAATCGATTCGAATTTAAACTTTATGGCGTTGAGTTACTTTTGCTGAATCTCATCCTGTTGTGACCTTGAATCACTTCCCTTCATAACTGGTCCTCATAAAGCTTTTAGTGGTTGAATCCTAGATTCCGAATTTTGTTTTCTTACTAGTTCCTCATAAGAGATGATATTCACCCACCAATCAAGTCAAGACTTTAGGCACCTTAATTTGTTTCCATCTTCACCCACTAATCAAGCTCTCCGTCATCTTCCATTCTTGATAGTCTTGGAACTGCTTATCATCTATTTAAAAGAGCGGCAACTTGAAACCGGCCTTCTGTTGACTGAAGAGTTACAACTTCAACGCGAATCTATTACTTATAATTCACCGCCATGTTCACTGCTCGCCAAAATTAATCTCATCGAGAACATGGTAGGAGACGCTGAGGTGGTCGAGGAAATCACCATTCAGAGTCTCACGATTCCAAAGGACACTCTCACAATTACGTGTCACAATTGTGGAGGTAAGAGAAACGATGAGCACGCATGCTCTTCACCAATGATAAGGATTGGAAATTCCAGTCGAATCTCGCCTAAGCCAACGTCCTTTATAGCCAACACCAAAAAGAGCCCATCTTCCTCTTGGGTGGTTGCATACGCGCAACACATCATGTCACTGTAGATATGGAAAACCTGAGAATCTGAATTGGAAAACCTGAGATGTGTCAATAAAAATATGACTTAATTGATTTGAGTAGAGTTGGCAAGGTGTCAGGATAGAATTGTGGCAAGGTTTCAGGATAGAACAGCATCAGCACTCTTTGTATATGGGTCACTTACAACTAATTTTGTTCATATAAACGAGCACAAACAATTTGCAAGTCACCAACCTACAAAATTGTAATTCTAACAGTTACATTAATTTGAATAACATCTAAACAAGTTACAAATTGATCAACTTATACCTCAAAAAGTCATGGAAAAGTTGTTTTTTATTAATTTATAAGCATCTGAATCATTAATAAGTTTAGAATCATTAATAAGTTTACTTTTTACAATATTGTTGCAACTTTGCTTCAACTTAAGTTGCAACCCTTTTTTCTTGTGTAATATTGTCCTACATTTTATATATAGTCCGATCCAATAATATTTTAATGTATGATTTCAGTATTTATGAAGTATAAATTAGTCTTTGTTCCTCCTGATTTTTATTTTTTACATCTTTGTTCCTTCCTTTTATTTGTATTGGTTTAGATTGGTTAAGACTTAATTTAGAGCTTGTTCTCCAACTTCTTGCCTCTAGAGTCTTTTTTTTTCCCTTTACGTTGAAGAGAATTTACAATCTCTATCGATATAAATTGTGACATATCCTTGATTCTTTTGAGGCTAAAACTCTGGCATCAAATTTCTCAGGTAAATTTACAAGGACTTCACCAATAACTCTCTTATCTTTCAAGTCCTCTCTAAGTAAATTTGATTGATTTACAATTTTCATGAATATGTCACTAAACTTTTTGACATATTCATGTTCTTGCATCTTTAATTGTTTAAAATCCCTCCAAAAGTTGAGAATATGAAGTTCTCATTTTATCTAAACCCTTAAAATCTTTCTTCATTTTGTCTCAATTTTCTTTTTTAGTATCAAATGATTCTCACTAAAACACATCAAAATCTAAATGTTAGCTTTTAACAATCCAAGATCTTTTTTGTTAGCCATTGGTGAGACTTGGATAAAGACTAGCATGGCTTAGGCATGTCAAATGGTTAAGGATGCTTAACTAGGTAGGATTAAGCATGTTCGCGTTTTAGTTGATTTAGATGGACAATTGGTGCCATGATCGACTTGGCTATGGTGGGTTAGACTAATCACAGGCGTTTATGGTTGGACTGAAGACAATATTGTGCTCAAATGATGAACTATAAACAAATAACTATGGATGTGCATTGATTGGACCATATGCGAATTGATTCAAAGCTTGGTTAAATTTCACCTTTTGATAAAGATCATGTGTGAATGATATAGATAGTGGATAAAGTATGAAGAAAGTAGAAGGACAAGGAAAAAAATATGGTAAAGTGGGGTGATATGTCATAGACTTCATTTTTCACATGTTTATTTTATTTAGTAGTGGATTAGTTGTAAAGTGTGACCACCCATTAAAGTAGTGTCTAAAGTGATTAGGGTGTCAATTATCAACTAAGATAGTGATTTAGTAGCCTATTGTCCACTTTAATGTAATCCTACCTATCAAATATCTAAATGCCTTTAAATAGCTCTTGAAAAAGGCATTTTCATCTTAGAGAGAGTTAGAGAATTCTACCCTTTTGTAACTATTTTCAGAGGGTATAAAGATTAGATTATTTTGTTGTAGCCATTATGAATCTTTTTCTTTTGTTATTGTCCATCTTGTTTGGTTAAGTTAAACTCATACTCATTTGTTTATTTAAATCTTTGTGTGAAACACTTGAAACTCAATAGATTCAGAAAGGTTAGGTTGAATTGTGTGAGTTTAACTATTATAATAAAATAATAATGAAGTTTAGTGCAAAATTAGAGTTATTGCCAAATTCTAATAACTGGTATCATATCTTTGTTAATAATCAAATGGCAAGGAGACAACAATCTTGATGAGTGCATTGCTTGGATGAAAGTGCTCATTAAACGTTTGCTTATGGGTGAGGAATAATTTACTTCTTAGTATCTCAATTAAACGTCTTGTAGAGAAAAATCAAAGTATTGAAAGATTAAATGGTTGACTTGATGAAAGGCACTAGAGGATGCTAGTTTTCAAATAACCATCCTCAAGCATTTTTTTTCTACTAATCAAGAAGTAGGGTGAGTTGAAATCACTTTACTTAAGTTTCATGAACTTAAAATTTTTTAGGGCATTCAAAAAGCTAAAGAAGTTAAGAATATTTTATAGGATATGGAGCAGTACTTTATTGTTGTCAAAGTGTTGGAGGCTGAAAAAGTTAATGTTTCTATAATTTATCTTGACGGAGATACAAAATTCTAATGGACAACGAAGACTTTTGATGAAATTAGTATTGGTAATGCTCTTATATACATATGAAAGAATAAAGGAGCTGAAGTATCCAGTTTTTCCAAGCAACACTCCTTAACTTTCTAAAGATATCTTAAACGGGTTGGAGTAAGATAGTTGGGTAATTAAAAATATGTCAAATAGGAACAAACTCTTCAACTTCATGTGTGAGTTACAATTATGGACACATATAGAGTTATGTCAACAAACATCAATGATATTGTGGATGTGAAATTTTTGTAGATGTTGTAGTGGATTTTAGGGTATCGAAGGAGACCTTTGCTTCCTTCTTCTTTCGAAAGGTTAAAGCTAACAACTATCATCATACATGCGAGGGATAAAAAAGAAGAAAGACTATGGTAGCTAAAAGGATTATAATAACAAAAAGGAAGTCCTAAGAATATAGACAATCCAAGCAAGACAGGAAAGCTTTAAAGAAAAATTAAAATTACTTCTTATATTGTGGTCTTCATTATGCTCAAGATTGTCCAAAGAAAAAAAACTAAATGTTTAGATAGCAAATCATGAAGTTGAAATGATGATTCAGAAGATGAGCTTAATCTTATCATCTTATTTAATATAATAAATACAAAAATTAGTACCTTTGAGCAGTTAATGTATGTGGCAATATAGGTCATTAAAAAAAGGAACTCACAACTATGTTAAATACTAATGCCACTCATTCATTCATAATGTAATGAATAGAGAGAAAGTCAGAGATAAAATTGAGCACAATCCTTATAAATATGAGAACTCCCATGTGAAAGGGCAAATAAGGGTAAAAGCTAACTACAAAGTTCCGGTGAGTGATGAAAGTTAGTGTACAAAGTTTATATTCATACCTTTTGAAAAATTTGATATAAGTTTGAGCATGGATTTCCTAAAGATAATGAAATTATGAAAGTAGTTTGACAAGCTATTAGAGGCGAGAGATATCCAACTGTTAAAAGTCCCTTACATTGCCCTTATACTTTTCGAAAAGAAGCAATATGAAACATTGTTAATGTGTATAGACTATCGAGTTTTGAATAAGGTAAAACAAATGCATCAATAAAGTTATATGATTGTTTTACCTTATTCATTGCTCAATAATCCATACACATAAAAAAAATACTTCATCTTGGTAATCCTGAAAGTTTCACGGGGGCATCATAAAGACCTTTTGATGGTTGGATGTCTCCTGTCTTTAACAACTTGAAAATGATTCCATAATTTCACCTAGTCTAATAGGGATATTCGATAAAAGGCACAAGCAGGAACAATTTACTAGCATAAGTTTAATCTTAAGATTGATTTCTCAATAAAGGAGAAGAACCTTTGGCAATTCTTTAGGCATCACATTTTCAAAGTTCCTCAACACTTTGAACATCGAATCTAGAAATTCTTTCACATAGTTTTCAACTATATCCCATATAGTTACAAAGGAAGTTGATCTACATTTTTTAAGGCCTTTTTCTTTGTTCATAGTTGAGACAAGTGCCAATTTTATTGTTTTATTTGTCATTGCTCCATCGAATCTACAATAATGATATGACATGAATTATGTTCATACATAAGCATCACATTTATGAATGTGGACACATCATCACTTTCACTACCTTAAAGAAATCGATGCTCAAAACTATATCAAAATTGTTGATAGATATCACCATTATATTAAACTTCCTATGCCAAATTTCAACACTAACTAAAATTTTGTAGTTAGTTGCTACCACTGCTTGCACTTTTGTATAGGAGTTCTCATTTTTCTTAATATTTTTCTAAATTTCAACCCCAACTTTCGCTCCATTTAAAATCCCATCAAGAAATAAGTAGCACATGTATCTAATATATCTATGAGTTTCTTCTTATTAACTTGTATATCCACATATATTAGTCATTTAAAGGGACTAGCTACAGTACTTATTGCATTGAGCAACATAATATGATTAAGTCTAGCTTTCAAATGATCATCTTCATCTTCACTTTCTTTATCAAAGCATTTACTTTCTCCTTCTTTTGACAATCTCAAGCATAATGAGGAACATTGCTAGAAATAACCCCATTTTTTGTTTGAAGCTTTCTCACCTGATTTGTTGAGCTATCTGTATTACTTGAACTTCCCTTTGTGATCATACTTCTTTTGGCTACCATACTCTTTCTTCTTTTTTCCTTTGCACTTATCTTACCTTTCACCTTTTCAGAATAAGAGGAAGTGAAGGAGGGTTTGGTATCCTGAGATCTACCAAAGAATCCGCAACAACTATCCCACCCATAATATCCTTGATGTTTTGATTGTGTAACTCTATTTGTACCTATAATTGTAACTTACACATGAAGTTGAAGAGCTTATCATTATTTGACATGTTTTCAATGTCAAAAACTAATGAACTAAAATGCTTAAAGATAACTCCTCACCTTACCAGTTTACTCCAATTGCTTCAAGGCATCTTCAAAAAGTTAGGACGTGTTGCTTTGAAGAAATTGATCCTTCAGCTCCTTTATTCTTCTATATGTATAAAAAGTATGACCAACACTAATTTTGTTAATTCCTTATTCTCCACTACAATTTTGCATTTTCATGAAGATATACTATAGAAATATTAACTATTTCAGCATTTGGCACCTTAAAAGCAATAAATTACTACTTCATATCCCAAAAATATTCTCAAGCTTATAAGATTTTTGAATTCCCAAAAAAACTTTTAATTCACGATTAACAATAAAAGCTTGAGTATGGCTATCCCAGAACTAGCATCCACTCCCGCCTTTTATCAAGTCAACCACTTCTCTTTCAGTGCTTAGATTAGCCTCTCTAAGACACCTAATTGAGATATTCTCTAAGACATCTGATTGAGATATGTAAGAAGTGACTCCTTCTTCACTTATAGGAAAAGGTTCAATGAACGCTTCAACTCAAGTAACACATTTATTAAGATTGCTGCCTCACTACGATTTTATTAATAAAAAAGATCTAATACCATTTGTTATAAAGAATTTGATAAAAACTCTAAGTTCGCACCAAAATGCACTAACTTTTGAGTAGATAGTTGATCTTGCACAATTTAACTCAACATTACCAAATTCCTTGTCTTTCAGGTGTTTCACATAAAGGCTTAAATAAAGAGTTTAACTTAGCCAAATGAAATAGACAACAATAAAAAAGCAAGATATAAAACGATTATAAAAAAAACCGTTAACCTTTATAAAATCTTACAATAGTAGAAAAAAGGTACAATGCTCTAACTTTCTCTAAGTGGAAAGCATTTTATCATAAGTTATTTAAAGGCATTCAAAGACTTAAAGGGAAAGAGTACAATAAAGTGAGTACTAGGTGGCTAAGTCATTATCTTAGTTGGTAACTAACATCTTTAACCACTTTAGACACTACTTTAATGGATTGTTACATATTACTACTAATCTACTACTAAGTAAAAGAAGCATGTAAAAGAAACTTGACCCCATTTCACCAAATTCTTTGCCATGTCCTCATATTTCATTCATGCTTCAACCTACTAGCTTTGTCATGTCACTTATGATCTTCATTCAAAGGTGAAGGTTAACTAAGTTTTGAGTTAATGTACACATGGTTTAACTAATGCATGCCTATATTTTGTTTGCCTATGGTTCATAATTTGAGTATAATATTATCCTTAGTCCATCAAAACATGTATATAATTTCCATAGCCAAGTTGAGTATCCAATCAACAGTCCATCAAAGTCAAGTGAAGTTTGAACCGTACTTAGTTTTGCCTGATTAAGTTACCTTGTTTCATTTGGTATGTCTTTCTTATACTCAAGTCATGCTAGTCTTTGCCTAGGTTCAATAATGGCCAGTAAAAAGGGTTTTACAGTGTTAAGGGGCTAACACCTATATGGTATAATTATCACTGATAAATATGCAAGAAGAAATCGTAGGGGAAATTGTTAAAGTTACTATTGTAGTAGATCTGGATAAGTTTTGTTTTTATGTGTATTTACGCCCGCTTTTCATGTTATTTTTATCAAACCTTACTATCAGGATGCATCAAATTTGAATAGGAGTCAGGTGAAAAGAGCTCCACTGTTGTGCGAAAACAATTCAAATATCAAGTTAAGAGGATCTTGGAACATCAAATGATGAGAAACATAAGGAGAATCAAAGGATTAAGTTGTTCATTTAATAAAAAGGAAAGTTAACAGCTGAAGTTACATGGAAACAAGATACTACCTGTTGGACCCCGAACTTTCGGTGGAAATTAGAAATATTAAAATGAATTCAATGAGTGTTTTCGGATATGAATTG
>JAOTIZ010000003.1:28140241-28186473 GCA_027123425.1 Erythroxylum panamense | reverse complement strand
TTCAGTCAGTTCCAATTTACAATTAATACCGGAAAATCATGAATGCATGTACCTATGAATAAATGCATATGCAATAAGTCTGTTCCTCCATAATTAGAGGCCAGTAACATGCTCAGTCAATGTATGCAGTGCAATCCTATCAGTCAGTCCCCATTTACCATAATACCCTTGCTAACAGTAACGGGATGTTACATCACGTCACGTGTGTGATATAAACCTTTTGGGGTCCATTTGGTTTAATTCTTTCTTTCAGTGCGTTTTTAATGCTTGCAGTTACTAAATGTTATATTTTCACTGCTTCTCCTAAAATCTCTCTAGATTACTCATTATTCTCATCCAATAATGTTCCTCTTATTTTTCATATATATTTTGTCCTTCTCCATAATGAAATACAGATGCACATCTGAACGCATCTCTCTTGTCTTCTCTATAACACATGCATATCTCTTCTCTTTTTAATTCTTTTGTTTTTCATAATTCTCATAGATAGTTTCTACTCTGCCCTTTAGAGTGCATTTGTTGGCCCTCGAATTTTCTTTTTGAATTAAGCATGATTTAAATGAATTATGATGTTTTGATAGATTAATTTTTGAAGTTTAATTATTATGTGTATGTTAGTAGGATTTATTTCATTGGATTGTTGTATTAAAAGTGGTAAGAATACATGACGACAATTTTGGCATAACACTTAAGCATTAAAATCATAAGGCATGAAAGGAAGGGCAAAGTGGACTTTTAGTACTCATTAAGGGTAAAATAGGAAGAGGAAAATATTGTCTTGCATTTGAGAGGAAGAAAAACATAAGTGAAGAGAGAAAGAAGTGAGTGTGTCATGGAGAAGAAAGAAAGAAGAGAGGAAGGAGTAGGGTTTCATCTTTTCTTAGTTTTAAAGAGGGATTTTGAGGTTGTTCAAGAAGGGAAAAAGAAAGAGGAAGAGAAGAGCTTTCATTTGAGCCAAATATCTTTCTATTCGGTGAAGATTCAAGGTAAGTTAAATTTTAATCCTTTGGATTTGTGGAAGGGTTTTGGTTCATGAAGCTTTGGAAATGCATAGGTTTAAGTATTCTATGATCAATTCTAGTGAATGTGTTTTCTTTAAGTTTCCAATTTGAATTCCTATTGAATGAGATTTTTTTCATTGTTAAAGGAAATCAAGAAAGGCAAGAGGAGTAAGAGGAGAGGCATCCTTAAGCAAAATTTTAAGCAAGGAATTCAAGGTGGGTTTCATGTTTGTAATTGAGTAAAAGAGCCATTTATATTTCTTTCAAATAAATGGAATTTAATGTTTTCAACTACTTTATAAATGTGAATTTATTGCTCTTTAAATGATTTGAGAAATTTCTATATGTTTGATATATGAATTGTGTTGATAATTTATGGAAAGAATGTGAAATGATTTTTGAAAAGATGTTATGTTTATGATATCATGTTTAAAAAATGTGTCATTATGGGCAACACATTTACAAGATGTGAAATGCATGATTATGTGGGTTTGTGGTAATCTATTCTATTATGCCATATGCAATTTGACTTTATTAAGGGCTTCTACCACCTACCCGCTAGTGGCACGGAGCTCCTTCTTGGACTCCCATATGTTTATAACTACGCAAGACCATTATATGAGATTGTGATAGTACGTTTTGTTTACGACTACACAAGAGCACTATGCAGAATTTGTCTTAGTACGTTCTGTTTATAGACCTATCTAAACCATTTCTTATGTGATTATGTGCTTAGAATGTGTAGACAAGTTTGATGAATGCGTGACTTATGTTGCTTATGAATTGTTTGATAATGTGAGAATTTTGGAACTATGTGCTTTATGGATTTTGATGCAATGTTTTGCTTGTTTTCGATTATAAACTTGTTACCCACACCTTTTAAGCTCACCCCTATTCCTTCTTATCTCTAGGTGATAAGCAAGAGATTGAATGAAAGAGAGTCAAAGTTTCACTCCGATTATGCATATTTTTGTATTTTAAGCTAAATTTTGTAAATACAAGGCTTTAGTCACGTTTCAAGTATTATTCATTCAAGTATCTTTTGTATTTTGAGATTTTGAGACATTGATGTATTGTGGCTTAAAATACCCATTAAAGCTTTGTCAAACTCTTTCCTTTTGAGGTTAATGAAATATGAGTTTGTCTAGGGATGAGGTTGAGTTGAAATTAGGTATACTTAAGGAAGTTATCAATTTGAGATGATAAATTTTGAATATGAATTGTTGTTACATATAAGTGAGATGTGTTATAGAAAAAAAAATAGGAATTTGTGAAGGATGAGAATTAGTGGTAAGTAAAGAATCAAATGAGTAGAGATTAGAGAGTTTTATGAAATAATATTAGTAGTTGAATTGCTATGAAATGATATTGCATTAGAGGAAGTGAATTTGGAACAATTTACAGTGAAAGTAAGGTTAGGATAGATGGAGAAACTAGGGAAGGCTCTTAAGTGAACCCACTCATTGCCCAACATTTATGATATCAGAGCATGAAGATGAACCGATGTTGGCTAATGAGGGTTCTTTGAAATAACTCTACAGGATAATACACTCACGTTATATGATTCCAGAGTTAGACTTTGGAAATGAGGTCCAATATAATAAGATAGTAAATTTGAAAAATGTCATATGGTTTAAACTTTAAAATCAGAAAATTATATGTGAATTTTACGATTGATATGAAATTCAATTTAAATTTGATATTTAAAGTAATAATTAGTTCAGTTGTTACTCTAGATTATAAAAACTTTATTATTTTATAAATGTGATTTTTTGTTGTAAATCGTGTTCTATTATAATGATTAAGAACATTCACATATACAAGTTGAATCACTTCACAAATAAGGCTAAATCACTTCACAAGTAATAATAAAATCATCAAATAAGGCTAAACACTATAAGAAGTAATTTGATACATTATCCCTAATCATCAAATAAGGCTAAATCATCAAATAGGTTCACCCAATAACTCATTCTCTTATACAAATCAACTTCATCTTCACACATTTACAAATTTTTCAAACAAGAGGCATTTCATCGAATACCTAATATGCATCAAAAAATCATCCCAACTTCACAAACAAATTTTTTTCCTGAACCTTCTAACACTAACACAAGTATCTTAAATGTTCTTATCCATTCATAAATTACTCAAACATACAAAACAAAATACTCTAACGTACTCAACAAAAGTCAAATTAATCAAACCAAGGTAAAACACTATACCTACACAAGTTTGCAAATGGTGGGAGAAGAAACCCAGCTTCCAACGCCCACAACAATGTGCAACACCTTCACTAGAGAAGAAATCAGAAAACGTAGGAGAAGAAGCAAGAGGAAGTAGAGTCGATAGCGACGTCGCGTTTTGTTGCGTCCCTCCCCCCACTCCACTGTCATTTTGGTTAAGTGAATAATGTTCACCCGCAACCAGACGATGACATATTAGTTTGGAGAGTTACTGACAAAATTTTTTGTCCCTACCAGTCTGTCAGAAAAGTCCAAATTTAACCTTTTCGCCATAAATTTCCCCTTTAATAACCGACGGTATTTTTCCATCACTAAATTATATTTTCCACTAAATTTTATGATGGACAATAAAAACTGTCACAAATTCCTTATTTTCTTATAGTAATTTATCGACGTACATCTTTACCATTGCAAAATTCCATCACAAATTAATTTCCCTCTCTATTTATTGACCGATATTTCATCCGCCGCTAAACAGACTTTTTCCCGTTAATATTGCCAATGAAACTTCGGTTTCTGTCGATAATTTGCAAGGGTCTAAAATGTATTGATATTTTCCGTCACTAATTTCAACCTTTCTTGTAGTGATTGCTAAGGTGGTTATGTTAAGCAATATGTTTGAAATTTGATTTGCAAGATAAAGCATGGTATTAGCAAATGAGATTTAGTCATTTAAATTTTAGAGCTCTTAAAGTCATAGGAGAAAAGAAGTTAATAAAAGAGATGCCCTCAATTAACCATCCTACACAATTAAGTGAAGCATGTTTTCCAAGAAAACAAGGTAGATAAATTTTCCTAAAAAAGCAACCAGTCCTCTTTAACTTATGTACGCTGATGAATGTGAACTAATTCATTCACCTTCTTTTAGTAAGAAAAATATTTCTTACTTTTCTATTGATGATTTTAGAAGAAAGGTTTGGATTTATTTTCTTGAGTAATAGTTAGAAACTTTTGTTGCTTAAAAAATTTTAACATGCTTGTAGGAAAGGAGAGTGGCTATAAAATCAAAGTTTTGAGATTCGATCAAGGAGGTGAATTTAATTATAAGGAATTCAATAGTTTTTGTGTAACTCATGGAATCCATTATCCATTAACAATTCCTAAATTACCACAACAAAATGGAGTATCAGAGAGAGAATAAAATTATCATTAATAGCAATATGTATAATGAAGGTAAAAAAATATGCTAAAAAAGTTTTAGGTTGAAGATGTTTCTTGTGTAATGTATTTGCTGCTCTCTGACATCAAATGTCAAAGGTCAAACCTCTCAAAAATATAAGTGGAATAAAGCCTAATATCTCTCATTTGTGAGTTTTTATAAGCATTGTATATGCCTCAATGCTATACCAAGAAAGATCTAAGCTTGATGATAAAAGTGTTAAACATATATTTATTGGATATGATTCATATTACAACGGCTATGTACAATCCAAACTATGGTAGAGTAGTGATAAGTCGAGAGGTTGAATTTAATGAAAAAGTTATACAGAATTGGGTGGCTTATAAAGAGAAAATTTATAATTTTCTTCCATATTATGTAGAAAAAGAAGAGCAAGAGACCATGATTTCTATACAAGAAATAACTCCACCTCCTTTACTACTTTCATTAACTTATGAAGAAAGTTTAAGTGAACAGCCAAAGAAAATTAAAGATATAGAATATTTTTAATAATGATGAATTGTATTGCCTTCGTATAGATATTAAGTTGATAAATTTCAAAGAAGCCATACAAAATAAAATTTGAAGATTAGCCATGGATGAAAAAATCAAGGCAATTGAAAAAAAAAGAGTTAGTAACTCTTTCTAAGGTAAATCCACTCGAGTTAAATGGGTATACAAGGTAAAGAAAAATGCTAATAGAGGTGCAGAAAAATACAAAGCAAGCCTTATTATCGAAAGATACAAGCAGAAACATAGATTAATTATGATTATATTTTTGCACCTATTACTCATATAGAGCCTATTCGTTTACTTATTTTTTTGACAACTTAAATGAAATGAAAATTTTATTAACTAGATATAAAGCTAGCCTTCTGTAATGGCTATCTTGCAAAAGAAGTCTATACAACTATTGGTTTATATGGTCAAAGAATATGAAGGAAATGTTTTGAGAATGAAAATTATTTATATGGATTGAAGCAGACACCAAATGTATGGAATAGCCATATTGACAAATATTTTTAGGAAAATGAGTTTGTTCATTTCTTTAATGAATATGCTCTTTACATCAAAATTCATAACAATAAGGAAATTTTACTTGTTTGTCTTTATGTAGATGATCTTATTTTCACTAGCTTAGAGACGATCAAATGGGGGAAGGAATATTCATTTCTTAAGAAAGTTTCATGAAGAAGTTCAAAATGATTGATTGTAATTATGTAAATACACCTATGAAAATGGGACTAAAGTTATCAAAGTATAAAGATGAAGAAAAGAAAATCCCACTGTTTTCAAAAGTCTTGTAGGAAGTTCGACATATTTAACTTGTACAAGGCTCGAGATCCTTTATTCAGTTAGAGTAGTAAATTGGTTTATGGAAACTCTTACCTCTACCCCATGTGGAAGTTGCTAAGAAGATTCTTCGTCACCTTAAAGATACATTTTATTCCTCTTTTAGTACAACTTTGTAGGATTTTATGACAGTAGTTTTACGAGAGATATTGATGATATAAAGAGTACAAGTAGTTTACATTTTGTATGAGTGATTGTGTTATTTCATAGAATTCAAAGGAATAACCTATTGTTATGCTCAAGATCAAGTTATGGATATTTTTTACAAAGACATCAAAGTTTAAAGATTTTCAAAGACTTAAGATTTAGGCTTGGCATAATGTCGAAAAATTTCAAATTAATGGGGATGTTAAGAATAATAATTTGAATTTTCTTGAATATAAATTTTTAGATAGTGTGGTCAAAATGAAATAGAAAAAAGTCAATTTTATAATACTCAAGCTTCTTTTTTGTTAGTTCTCTCATTTCTCAACAGAAATTAATGTGCACCACACACACAGCCAATATAAGTAAATATATTCTTTTTGTATTAAATTGGCCGGTGGAATCGAAAAGAGGGGATGGACAAGTACTTGCATGCTAGGTACTATTTTTCCACCATTAAGATATTGGCATTGCGTTGGAGATTGCAAAGCTTGGAGTGCAGAAGGAATGAAGGGAACAGTCCAGAGGCTTGAGCATGGTGCACGTGCCTACCAAAAAGCAAGAACTTCTGGGGCACCAGTCCCTGGATATGACCACCAAAATAAGGCTAGAGTTCTTGAGGTTCTTGACAAATGTTGAGAATTTAATAGAAATTGAAGTAGCAGTTGCAGCCAACCAACCTTTGGATAGGAACACCCGGCAGTTCTTAATTACTAATGGTTGCTATTATCCTTGCTTGTACAATTGACCAGCGATTCACTTATATTTGGTGTAGCAAGAAGGTTTGCTAATCCAGGAAAGTGCTTAGTGTTGGAATTTATAACGTTGCACAACCTTGGTTTTGGAGATTCTCCACTTATAACCAATTGTTCCTCCATTTTGTCAATAACATCAAGAAATGATCTTTTTGTACAACATTCAGAAGATGCATAAAGTTACCGATGCATATAAAATAAAAAGGGAACTTCTTAACGTATATTCAATGGGATAGTGATACTGCTTGTGTTACTTGAAAATCATTGCCCTATACTCGCAGGCTGAGGCTGAGATGAAGTGGTTGTGGAAACAGAATCTGCATTGATCATCTTAGCTGAAAGAAGCAAGGTGCTTAATTCATGTTTCGTTGTTTGGGATATACTGTTAAAAATTGAGACTCTTCGGTTTTGACACCAACGAAAAGCTTCAAGGTCCTGGATCCCAATGAATGGAACTCAGATAATTAGGTCATCACAGTCCCCAGTTGTATAATACTTTGGTGCAGTAAAATTTGATTTAAAAGGATGACTTGGTTTTATATATACCTAACAATTCTTGCAGGGATCTTTTACAGCTTAGAGAAATGAATTGATGGGAATATAAATACTGTCTTGAGAAGTATGCATTGCTTTCACAAGTCATACAAATCTTCTTCTTCTTCTTCTTCTTCTTCTTAGGCAAGGACTAAATACTAATCAATGAACCACCAATGTTTCAAAACAGTACAGCCCATCGAATTGTGGCGCCAACTGCAGCTTGTTTCTCTTCAGCTCCTCCATAGCCATGTTTCCGATAACTGCTCGGGGTCCATTACCCACCCACTGAACACATATAACTTAATTAGATATCCTTCTATCATCTTCAGTAACATTAACTTATAACCAACGACCAGGATGAAAGATTGTAACGACATAATAATCTCGTACGTACCCGAACTATGGAATAACTTCTGTCAAAGGAGAAAATCCCAACTGCAGCGGCAATAGCCGGTGCTGTCGTTGACATAATTCCCATGGTCATTCAAAGGCCTAATCTCTCTGAACTGCAGAACTGGTAAATGGTTTGTTTCTTGTGCGAGTAAAGGAAGGAACTATTAAAGGAAAGGAATCTGAGATGGCTTAGGGATGAAGGCAGGGTAAAGAATGACTTTTAAAACAAGGAAACGTATTGTAGACCAACTAATGTAAAGAAAAGAGATAAGAAAAAGCGGATTAGCTACAGAGTATAAGTTGTGGCATTAAATGACGAAAATGAAATTTTACATTGAGGAATAAACTTTAATCTTGTGGGGAGTATAGAGCAAATCGCCAATGACTTGGTAAATACTACAAAAGCTTTTAGCAGTAGACACAATGTGAAGTGGCCTACCACACATTTGAAGTAGTTTATCAAACAAGTTCAAGGTCCTTTTGATTAAATTAAAGGGTTAAGTTCTCTTCAAAGTAAAGTAATTTGATGAACAAATTCGACTTCTTTTCCTTAAATTTTTCATCCAAGTAGACAACATTGGCATGGGATGATTAGTCTAGTGTTATTCGTATGAATCATCTGAACTCTCAAGATATGATGTTCAGGTTCACGGAATTAGCTCTCTCAAATCATCAGAATTCATTAGACAAGCCTATCCTATGACCTATCCGGTTAGACCTTTGGAAGGGGGGATTCTATAATCACAAGTGAACCACGCCAGTTTGAAGTGTGCTCACCGCACACGCAGTGCCACTCTTCCTTGTTTCTCTGTTTCAAGCAAATTCTTGAGCCTTGTTTTATAATCAAATAATGATGCCATGTTGAACCCTTGTTACAATATTTGATGTTTCAGTGGTCGAAGTGCTTCTTGTTATTGATGAAATATACAATACCAAGATGTGTGGATATTATTATAATTAACAAATAATTGTATAAGATTTATCCTCAAATCAAGGAAATGGAACAATAATCTCAAATCAATAGACACCTTGCAAGTTGAGGACAAGGCAAAAACAAAAGCAAAAATAATTTTAATATTTACTGCTAAATAATATTTTATAAATGCCCAAATTTAATTCTAAGTGGACAAAAAATGTAATAAAGAATTGATGAAATTAATAATCTATCACACCAATAACAATAATATTTTACTTTAAGAGTAGGTCCATAATGTCACTTGTTCACTACATGACACTATTGGACTTAGCCATCCATTTTAAAAACTTAAAATATAATAATTAATAAAATATTTTCTTACTTATTTTTAAATTAATAAAATATTATAACTAACTTTTTCTTTTTCTTTTTTTACCTAACTAAATCGATAATTCTAATTTTATAATCCCCAAATTTTTTACCTCGATCCCAACCTTAAATTTTCTTCTTTCATCGTGGCTCTGCTTTTATTTCACCTTCAACTTTCGTTGTAAACTCTTCTTCTCTAATTGTAGCGATCTTCTAACAACTTCTTCACCTCTTTCATCTTCTTCAACGATGCATTCTTCATTCTTTGTCTTTCTTACAATACTTTCCTTTTACGACCATCTTCCTGCTCACTCGCCATCATCCTTTACCCCTTTTTAGCCTTACTAGTTCTTATATTGGACTATAATTAACTTTGTTCGTGTTTAGTGTTAGTAGCTTGTGTATTTTAATTAATGTTGTATGCATTCTTGATAAATATTAAAAGTCATCATTTTTCTCTTTCTTTATTATTTTATTATTTTCAAGGTTGTTTGTTCAAGTATGATCTCTGCTGAAGCCTCCATAGATAAAGGTTTTAATTTCTAATTGTTAAAGTTTCACTTTCAATATATTCCAAGCTATTCATTTAAGACAAATACAAACTTCTTATTCTAGTCATATAAGACCTCTAGGCTGTCAACTATATGAAATTATTTGTCTTATTTAGTGTATAAATCTAAGAAGAGCAATGCTGGGATGTATCTACCTAGTATAGATTATAGAAAATCTAAATCATGTGTGAGGGTAGAATTAGCTATTAGACAACCCTATTTGCTTGATGATCTCCATTACAATAGGGTGCAAGAGAAGCATAAAAAAGTGCTTTTAAATGATTCATAATAGATACCCAGCTCCACTAATTAGTAACCAAACATATCGAATTATGATTTAAAACAAACAATAACAAAAATTAATATGATGTATAACATAAGCTAATGAAGTATTAATAAGTTAATGAATTTTTCATTTTTCATTACCTGAACTCTTCTGATTTCTTAATAGTTGTAAATCCACTATTGATATGGGATAGCTTAACTTCAATCCATGTACACATTCCTGCAGCTTTACATATTTATTAAAATAATTTATTACTTTCTCTGTTCTCATTCTCCTCTTTGCTCTTTTACACATGCATAATCTACAACAGCATCTTTATATTCAAATTCTATTCACAAGCTCTACTGATATACCACACGTGTAGGATTATGCCTAATACTTGAACTTGGTCCAAGCAAAGCTTTACCTAGCTCCTCTCCATTAACATATTCATCACTATTAATAAAACTACCATAATCAGTTAAATCAATTTCAGTCAATTGATGGTTATCCAAAATGTCTATATAGATGTTTGATTGAGCATATACAATATGTTTGTTTATATATGGACCATGTTCCTCAACATTTTCATTCATATGTTTATGACATTCCACTATATTTTTCATCCACAAATTTATCCTATTTATTCATATTTTTACCCTGTTCATCCTTATGTTCATCTATATTTACACCATATTCTTCATATTTATGATCCTCTCTTCCATTTATATGTAATATGTTAGGAGCATGGTTAACAGTGTGTCTAAATTATGAGTTGCACACACATCAATACTTCCATGAATTTGCTTAAAGTTTGCTAACCTAATGCAAATTTGGTTTTAATCAATAAGTCTCTTGACTTTAAATTTAAAAATGGATACCCTATAGCGTGCCTTATCAATTTGATAGTATCCTAAATCCTTCTCCATCTTATATATTTGCTTATTTTTTATATATCCAATGTCAACATTCTCAAATTTATCAATATCCTTGCCAACATATTTAAATTCATGTTCTAACATGAAATTCCCACCTTAGAAAAAGCCTTATACTTCCATATTGAGTCATTATAACCTATGAAACAACCATTAGAAAATTTGATAGGCAATTGGTGACTTCTTTAAGGAAAAGCTAGTGTGATGGAGGTTTCAAGGGAAGTTGTTATCCTTATTCTAGAAGATTAAAGTTTTAGTTGTTCAAAATGTTTGTATTCTTTTATCAAATATGAGAAGTTTACTAATCCCCTTTATAGATCTATTTAATTAGTGATGAGTTTGTAAATATTTCACCACATTGCATTCTTTAGGTCTATTTGAATCTTGTGAAAGGTAGCTTCCACGTTAATTTTCAATCCTAGTTAAATTTTGCTTAGCTAGTTAACAATGTAATTCATAATCAACCTTATGTTAATAACGCAACATCTTATTAACATGAATTATTTTTCATATAAAGAAGTGTATTTTTGTAAGACGTGAATAGCTAATATTTTATAGTTGGATTAGATTATGTTCATAGATGTTGGCTGCCTTATTCATGACTTCTTTATTTTAGGCTAAGTTTTCTTATTTCTATAACTGCCATATGATGTTTTGCTTCTACTTAGATGATTATTATGTTTATTATCTATTTTTCTCTTATAGATGAAGTTAAGCCTTCAACTCAATCAAACGCAATGGAAACTTTTAATCTAATGCATGATTATATAGCAAGTAAAAAACAATTCAAATAGAAAAAACAAACAATTATTTAAAGATAAGAAGCCATGTGTGAAATCTCCTCACAAAAACTAAAACAAATGAGGAAGTAGATAAGGAGAAATGTAAGTTATCATAAATTGATAAATTTTTTGATAATAGTTTAAAAGGTGGAACTGAGCATTTGAAAAGACATGTCAATGCATATAATCAAAGAAGAATATTATTAGAAGGTCAAACATTTTTATGCATATTCTATTAAAAGGAAAAATGAAACAACTATCGTGGCTTATAATCTTGAAAAATCCAAGCATTTTCTTGAGAAAGCAATAAGGACATGAATGTCCACTCTCGATAGTAGATCTTATAGACTTTATAATGTTTATTACATCACTTTATCCGACTTTTAAGATGCCTACTTGGAATACCATTAAGAATGACATCTTCAAGATTTATGATGCCCAAAAGTGATTGATATTAAAGATGTTTTTCAGTTAGTAACAGGAAAAAATGGGATCACATTAAATATATGGACAACTCAAAATTAAAAGAGGGACTATATGGTTATGATATTGCATTATATTGTCAACAATTAGGCTTTATGTTATTTTATCATGAGGTAAATAATGTTCTTTGATTTTGTTATCACTTTTTCTTTGATTTTATTACATTTGATGTTTGATTTTATTTGTAAATGGTGTGTTTATTTATCTTCTTACACCTCATACAAGTGAAAGGCTAATAAGTGTATTGATTGATCATTTTATAGATTAGAACACCAATGCAAAGTTGTCAACAATAACTTTAGAATACGATAACACAAGCGATATTGTGATTGACAAAGTTAAAAGTAAGTTGTAGGTTGAGAGCTTATTAATGGATGGAATGTCCTTCCATATTCATTGCTTTGCACATATAGTGAGTATAATTGTGAAGGATGGATCGAAGATTATAAAAGCAATCCGAGATAATATAATGTATTAGAGAACAATACCTTAATATGTTGAGAAGTTTGAAAAACTATAAGAAAATTATGCATTCCCTACACTAGGAAATTCTATCTAGATTGTCCAGCAAGGTGGGATATTACATTAAAATGCATGAAACTGCAATTAATTATGTGGATATGTTCATTTGGTGGAGACAACAAGATTATCAACAAACGATAAACAATGAGAATTGGAAAAAGAAATTTTTGCTAAGGTAGAGGTATTTAAAATAGTTATCGAGTTATTTTCTGACATAAGATATCTAACTCCTCACATTTGTTTTGCTAATATGTGTGAGATGAAGTTAGCATTATCTCAATAGGTCATCTCTTTCAATAAAGTAGTCAACTAATAACAAACAAGACAATTGGAAGCTTTGATAGTTATTGGAATGAGATTAGTAATACCATAACAAAAACTGTTGTTTTGGATTAACGTTACAAACTTGTTGCAATTGAATATATTTTTATTAGTTTTGTGGTGATAAAGCTTCAATACATATTGATATCATTATATAGTTATGTTATGACTTATCTAATGATTATCAATGAAGAATATATAATCAACTGGATCACAATAGTTCAATATTAACTTCAGTTTCTCCTAGTACATCCTTGTTAAGCAAGAAAATTATTGATTTAGGTTTCAATTTGTAGAAATTTACAAACAAAAAAAGGTCTAAGATTAATATAATAAAATAAAGTTGGCTAATTATTTACGTATTGACATTCACGAAACAACTTATGAGCATTTTGATATATTAATATAGTAGAAGCTTAATGAAACTCGAATTATGATTACACAAATACTTGCGTGAAATTTGTTACATGAGTTGATTATGTTTTGAAAATATTTGAGATCCACTCTATATTTTATTTTATGTTAATTTTTTAATAATGATAACAAAATGAAGAATATGAACATAGATAAGGTCATTTATTGTTCTAAAATTTCATGATGAAAGTATATCTATTTGTTAATAATTATGTATGAATTTAATCAATTAGTTGCATAACTGATTATAACTTAGATAATAAATATTTAAAATAGTACTAAGTATAATTTTGACTATAACAAAGCCGAGTAAATAATTATAAATGGCGTGTTCTTTAATAAAATATATAAATTTAGTGCGTTAAGTTAATAAAATTTAACCCAGTAAAACTTATATTAATAGTAGTTGATGGAGATAACGTTGCTTATGGAAACATCTGATTTTTATACTGCAAAGAGGAATGAACAATTGAAACTTGTTTTAGACATGTTACTTGTCCTCATAATTTCCACAACTGGCACATTTGTGCAAGTTTCTCAATGATCCATGCAAGCTCAAGACAAAGAAATGGAGATTTTCCTTTAGTTTTTGCATTTTATCCAACATTATGTTATTAAACATCTAATCAGAAAATTCCATTTTAACCTTTCTTGGCTTAAATTTCTACACAGATTTTTCTATGTGCTCGTATGGACCAGTATGTTGCGGGTGGTGATGACGAAGGAAGGGTAAGCCGAGGTTACAATGTAGCATTTTGCGATGTCTTCTGACAAGTGTAAACAAGAAGTTAAGCAAGCTTCAATAGACCTGGATGTGCGATGATGTTACGATGCCTTATGGTCACTATGATGTTACCATGGATTCCGCAACTGCATTTCCATTGCATTGCCATAGTCTTGCAAAGTCTCAATCCAGAGAAGATTTTAAGACTCCAACCATGGATTATCATGTATTTGAACTTTAAAAGCCTTCTTAGATTACTTCTCTGCAACTAAAGCTCACAATTATTTTGCCTACCACGGTTTGAGAAATCTCTCAATTCCAATACCAGATACCATTGACTGATCGTAAGCTGAAGATCGAAGCCATGACAATTAGGGCAGAAAGGTGTGAAGGGCAGAGTGGACAACAGGGCTGTTTGTAACTCTTTATTTCAAGGAGCTTTGTTTCTGGGAAAGAGAACTACATAAGATCCTACCGCATGTTCTAACATCCTAACATGTGTGTGTTGATACAAGAGGAACCATTAGTAACTGAAATGTTCTAGTTCCAACCAAAAATGAAACACTAAACCACTCGAGGAAAAAATGAATTTAGATCATGAGGAACCAGAAGATAATTTTTTTTACCTAAAAGAAGCACCCCTACAGAATGACTTATTGAATCATCTAGAAGTAACATAACCTAATAAACAGGAACAAAGCAGGATGGATATTTGAGTTGGAAGTGTCACTTTGAACAAGAACTAAGAGGTTTAATCATGTAGGAAGGAGTCACATAGACATAATTCATGCCAATACCAATAAGAATAAGACAAACTAATAACATAATATTGCATTTGAGTAAATAGATAGTAATAACGCACTATCCTGAAAGAAAAAAGAAAAACACAGCAAGAGAATTATAGTGTCGACAAAATTCAGCCAAGTTACAACCTTAATTTTCCAAACTACGAAGGAACCTCTAATCAAACAAACTGAAGCCCATATCCTCGTCACTCTCTTCCTTTGGTTCCTCCTGCATCGAAAAACGAACCGATTAAACAAAATAGAGGAAAACTTGAAACGTAAAAGCAAAAATCCTAATACATATTACCTTCTTCTCCTCAGCAACTGGCGCGGCGGCGGCAGGGGCGGCACCACCAGCAGGGGCCGCAGCTGCTAAGGGGGCTCCACCGCCACCGGCACCAACATTAAAAATGAAGTCATCGAGATTCCTCTTCTCCGCCAATTTTGCGAAAAGGCCTGGCCAGTAGGGCTCCACCGACACGTTGGCTGCCTTCAGCAAAGTTTGTATCTTTTCACCCTGTTCCAACCAATTATTCTACCAATAAAAAAGAAGAAGACAATTTAACTAAGAACTGAGAAGAAACAAAGGAAGAGTTAATTACAGTAACGGGAATTTCTTCGTCATGAAGAATCATAGCGGCGTAGCTGCAAGCAATATCTCCCATCACTGTATTGTCGCTAACAAATCTCTAATCTGCAAACCATACACCACAACACAGCAATTAAGAGAGACGGAGCTCTACGTATGTAGATCCAATAAACCGTAGAGTTAAATCAGAGAAACAGATAAAGAGAGAGGAAGAGGTAAAATGAAATGAAATGACAGAAGAGAGATGACCTTCCTCGGCGACTGAAATGGCTGTGGAAAGGCTAATGCGATCAATATATACGGAGACTCTGGAGATTAGGGTTTTCTCCATAATGACATAACCGATAACTGAGTTGATCCCGTTGGGTTGGGCTGAGTAAAAATTGGGCCCAAATATGTACAGTAAACAAAAAAAGAATTAAAGAGAGAGGTCGGTGGGATTCGAATTAGGGTTCACGAACCACAAACTGTTAAAACTTGAAAGCCGCTGGTGTCTCCTCTCGCTCATCCTTCAACATAATTTATAGTTTAATTGGGGATTTGTTTTTTGGAGGGAAATAAAGAAAAGAAAAAAAGGTTTGTTTGTTTCCTTGAGCAGAATTAATGGCTTCCCGGTTCCAAGCAGCTGCGCTTGTGGCTGCGCCGTCGTTCCCCAACGCCCTGGCTTGGTCGGACGAGAATCTGATCGCCGTGGCCTCCGGTCACCTTGTCACTATTCTGGTGATAATAATGTTATTCTTCATCCTAGTACTAGTAATACTAGTAATGATAGAATTAAATTAACAGTAGTTTCTTGATAATTGGTGTTGCCAGAATCCAGCAATGCCTTTTGGAGCGCGAGGCTTAATCAGACTTCCTACGGACACTCAACCTTATCCAATCGGCAGGGTCACAAGAGAAGGTTGGAATTATTTTTCTATTTCTCATCTTAGTGTTCTCTCTGTCTGTCTAATCTTATTTTAAACAAAAATGGTGAGATACTTGTAGATTTGCTTACTGGGTGCCTATTACCCATTTCTTTATCTCGGGATCGCCGTCCTTGTGCTCGCTCTATTTCTTGGTCTCCTATTGGAATGTCTCCTAACTCTGGGTATTACATCAACTCCTCTTTTTCCATTATTATATTCACCTATATAATTAATAATGCTGATTTCAATTTTGATGCCACCAACGCTCCATTCAGATGTTTGCTCGCTGTTTGCACGACTGAAGGCCGTGTCAAACTTTATCGTCAACCATTTTGCGATTTTTGTGCCGAGTGGATTGAAGTATGCTTCACTTGTGAAACTAGACATGATCCTCGTTCCAATATCAATGTTTCCTGTCAATGCTTCGCAACTTCCTAGATGCTCAAGTCACAAATATTTCTTTTTATCCTATTCTTCTGTAGGTTACAGATCTATCTGACAAACTATACAGTTATCTCACAAGTAGAAATTTTGGAGAGTTGGACTCTTTATCCCCAGAATTTGCTAATGTAAGCTCTTTCATCTATTAATTTACTATTCATTCTAAAGCAAACAGGTGTTTGTGATCACACTCAATTGGCATTACTATCTTCACCATTTTCTGCCTTCTCTCACTAGGACGAAGTAGCACAAGGATGTGCTGATAGTCTATTACATTCCTGTAATAATGATCTGAAAAACTCCAGCACCAGAAAGGAACGGAAGCGAAGACGAGCGGTTGTTTGTGGTGACATGTAAATAGCCAATTCTTCTCATTCGTTGTCTGGAATAGTGTTGTGCTTTTCATTTGCTGGTCTCTATACTATAATTATGTGGAGAGTCATGTTTTACAGCTTAAGAGAAGGCTATTCTTCATTTAAATCAATAAAAGTAAACAATGGCCTAACAGAAGTATGAACGCCAGGCAAGATTAGAAGTTAAAGTGGGTACTAGGATGAGAAGCAGCTACAGTCTACATATCACCAAAATTTTATCTATCGTAGTTAATTTTATCTCAACTTTTCTGCTTAGCATAGACAAACTTTTTTTTTTCAACAGAAAACGGCCTAAATTCTTGACATTTGATGTTAAATAATGGGAAATCATTTGATTTAGTGCTTAAGATAATTTGGTTATCATATTACTGTTCATCTATCTGCTTCTCATTTTTAAAATGTCCTTGTTATAGCGGTGAGGAATCAGAAGCTTGTGCGTTTTTGCCTACAAGGAATGGCGAGAAAGACAGTCTGATATCTATCCATCAAACAAAGATGGAGAACAGAAGATTGATTAAGGTAGACCTCTTGCAATATGATAATTTCCTAGCACTCCCATCCCCTTCCCTTTTTAACCTATTTGAGTGCATGTTGGTCATTTTTCAGGTCAATGAGGCTAAAAGTAGAAGACGGGGAAATGAATTAGAGGATTATAGCCCTTGTGCGTTGATAACTGCAGATAAATATGCTTCTCGAAGTGCAATGCTATCATCACTTGTTGTTGCCTGGTCTCCGCTTTTGAGGTTCTCATCGAAAAACCAAACTGTTCCCTTAGATGTTTCATCCCACATCTTCTCCATACTTGTAGCTGGAGGCAAGTCCGGTAAAATTTCAGTGTGGAGAATTCATGCACCAGAATACTTCTCCGTTGAGCATGTTGAGAACCCTACTTCTGTAATCCTTGTTGGGCTTCTTCAGGCTCATAATTCATGGACTACGGCAATCAGCTTGGTTTTACTAGCTTCCAGTTCTGATCCTCAGCTTTTGTTGGCTAGTGGGAGTTCTGATGGGAGGTAAGGTATGATATAATCATCCAAATATATCTTTAACTGTTTATGTGGACTTGGCACTTGTATATTCAATAATGGTTAAGAGATTTTCGTCTATGATGTTTGTTGACATGTTGTGTACTGCTGTAACTTCAATATCTTGTTTCTTACTGTGAGCCTGCCTTCTAGGTCAAAGTGGATTAATGAATCTGAATAAAATTTTTTGTTAAAATTCTAATTTCTGTTTGGATTTTGAGTGAATCAATTTATATTCATACGATTCAAGAGACTTCTCTGGCATCCATATTTTTTATTGGAAGTAATTTCATCATATTTATGGTAGACGCTTGACTTGTTTCTCTCTTTTTTCAGTGTCAAAATTTGGATGTCAAATGCTGAGCAGTTGCTGGGGACATCAGAAGCTAATAGTGCTCCTTTTGTCCTGTTGAGGGAGGTAGTTCTTATCTCCTTAACATTTCTGCCAGCCCATTGATTTATATGGTTTGACCTTTCCTTCTTCAGTTATTAAAATTTCCTTTTAGGTTATAGCTATCAACAGCATACCAGTATCAGTTCTCTCTCTGGCAGTGCCCGCCGAATCCCCATGCAAGATCCACTTAGCAGTTGGCAAAGGATCTGGTTCTTTTGAAGTATGGACATCTGATTTATCTGGTTGTCAATTTGACAATGTGGGTGTATATGATGCTCATGACTGCATTGTAAGTTTCTTACTTGCTACTTAGTGTGTTGTTGTATCTTGATAATCATTTATGAGTTTAAGAATTGATCAGGTTACAGGATTAGCTTGGGCTTTTGATGGATGTTGCTTGTACAGCTCTGGCCAGGTATTGAAAGTAGTGAAGGTTCATTTGTTGTTGGAATTAATTAGATCGCAACCCCTTGTTGTCTATTATTCTAGTCCCGGTATTTGCTGACTGATTTGGATGATAGGTTGTACGTCAATTCACGTTTGATTGTTTGCAATTTATTGTTTGTACTGTGCCTTTATAAGCTTATAGACATTATATGCTGCCGCTAAACAAAACCTTTTAAGTTGGCAGGATGTCCTAATTAACTTGTAGTGAGCACATCAAGGCCTTATTAGCTCCTTTTGAAAAGTGGGTTCATCTATATTAGATGGCTTTCAGACATCAATTTGATTTTTTTCTGATACTGATATGTTATTAAGCTAAAAAATCAGAAATAAAGAAGAGAAAAGAGAAAGAGGCACTGAGCTATTTTTAATGATCCTGGGCATAAGATTTCTAAGATATGAAGATTCTATAGGATCAAGAGACTACAAACATCTGTAAGATTTTTGAGAAAGGCTTAAAGCTTCATTTAGTTGCCACTATTGCAGATACTTGTAATCGTGTACACCTTGCCTTACAATCTTATTTGTAATGGTAAAACTTTGAACTTTTTGTAGACTAGAATACGGATAAAAGGTCTCATATAAAGAGATCGTCCTTGTTCTCTTAGGTCTTTTAAGCATTTTTCTTTGAGTCTTATGAATTATATTTAGCCTAACCTTTTAATACGTAGTACCTCCCTCCAAATTTTTTAGCCTAAACATTCTCTTAGGTTAAATATTTTCTTGTAATAGTTTGTTTGATTTATTTATGTGCTTGCCTTCTTTCTTTTTTGTGTATTTACTTATTTATCTTTTATTTCTACTCTTTACCTTGTTCTATATTTATTGTATTATTTATTTTAAAATAAAATGTGTATTTATTTATATTTTATTAGTATTATCTTGTTTGTCATTTTAAATTTTTTAATTATTATTTATTATTTTAATATGTATTTTTTTTCTTGTGGATTTATTAAAAAATAGTCTCCTTACTAATTAGGAGTAAGGTTGCGTATTATTATACCTCTCTAAACTCCGTTTATTATCTGGATTCTCATTAGGTGGTGGTGGTGTTGTTTTTATGTAATGTCATCTACTAGGTGATCTTAATTTAATCAGTCTCTTTCTGAAAATGGTTGTAGGACAATTATGTCCGAAGCTGGGTTTTCCGTGGGGATTCTCTTTGTGAAGTTCCCATCCCTTCAAATATTCCTGGATTGAGGACCCCAACTGACGTATGCTTATTATGTTTTTGGTATCCATTTTTTCAATTGCTGTATATGCATTTTCATCTTCACTAAGATGTTAGAACAAATCCTGCAGCTTCCAGATATATTCCTCTCATGCCTAGGTGTTGCAGTTTCTCCTGGAAATCTTGTGCTTGCTATGGTATGCTAACTCAATTATCCATAATATTACTTCTTGATCTTATTTGTTGCTTCCAACTTTAGAAAGATAAGGAAAGGCAGGATTTAGATACAACATCAAAAACTTGAATTTCATTGCTTGGTCTTTAAGACTGTTTATTTATTTCTTTAGACCTCTTATTTACTGCCGTAATAGGAGTCTTTATCTTTGTTTGCAGGTCCGTAATCTTGATATTGATCAATTGAATCCTATGTACCAGGCGAGGTGAGTTGCTTTTGTGGTCCTGCAGTTGGAATGGGTAACTGAAAGTTAAAACAACGAAAGCATGAAATGAACTTGAGAACAAAATTCTAGGAGCATCTACAAGAAGTATAAATTAATAAAACAAAATAAAATAAATCAAAGGGAGGACGCCAGCAATATTTTGCTCAGTTTATTAATTAAAATAGGTTCCTATTTACCTAGTCTTTCCCATTCCCTCTGAAAATGAATCTTCTCTATAATATGCAGATCTCAGAAGGCTGTTGTTGAGTTCTTCTGGATTGGTGGGCAACAAGATCATGCATTACTTGACACTTCTCTGGACTTCAGTAAAGAAGATTTTCTTGGTTTTCAAGCAAATGTTCACTGGGAATCCAATATATTATGGTCTCTGAAAAAATTTGAAAATCCAGAAAAGCCTCTTGTTATTTGGGATGTCATGGCGGCATTGTCAGCTGTCAGGCATTTGATACCTATCTATATAGACCATATACTGTGTAAATGGCTATTGGTAACATTTATTGGATCGAAAGTGAACCTTTCCCTGGATGAGGCTTTATTACACATTCCTCAGACTTTCTCACTGGTTACTTCTCGCCAATTGCACCTCCTGAATATTATCTGTAGGCGTGTAATCTTGTCTGAGCTGAAGCCGGAAGAGATCAACTGCCAAGTTAATTTAGAGCCAGTGAGTGCTGAAAGTGAGAGATTCAGATTGTGGCTGAAGCTGCTTTTTAGCAGTGAACATGAACTACGTGAAAGGCTTGTGGGTTTGAGTTTCTCTGCTTTCAAAAATCTCATTTCCCATCCAGAGAAAACTTCAACCAAATCTGGTTGTTGGTCTCCTGTTGGAATAGCGCAAATGGAGCAGTGGGTTGCACACAATCATGCTGATGGCAGGCATCAGCTGAAAGCAATTGTATCAGAAATCTTAAGGGATGAAAGGAGGTATAGCTTGTATTCTTCTAGATGATCCAATTTGGTTGCTTCCAGGTTATAATAATTTAATTATGATGGCTAACATATTCCTTCACAAACTAAAAGTGTTAGTATCATGTGATGACAAGGATGTTTCATCCTCAGACATTAGAAGAAAATTATATTAGTGATTTGCACAGGTGGCAATTCTAGAAGTGCAGATTCTTTACGCGTCTTTATTATACTTGTTTTTCCATGACATGCATTTGCTTAAAAAACAGGTTTAACTTAAGTGGATATGTAGCAGAAGAGCATTGTAACTATTGTTCAACGATGGTTCCTTTCGATTCTCCAGAAGTTGCTTTTTGCGAAGGTACCCAGAGTGATGGAACTGTTCAGAAACATAAATCAGCAAGGTGTGCTGTTTCTATGCAGGTTTGCCCAATTACTCCAATATGGTTTTGTAAATGCTGCCATAGATGGTCTTCCAAATTGGCACCGGAGACTTTTTTTACATTACCGGAGTATACCCTGGATATCGGAGGCCGGACAGAAGTTTCAGATTCAGAAGAATTGTCAAAACCTTTTTGTCCCTTTTGCGGTATATTGCTTCAGAGATATGAGCCTGAATTTCTACTATCGGCATCCCCAGTGTAAGCTTAAGTATGTCTTTGTACAGTATGACTAATCCTTGTTGTATAATGTAAATGAAACATTGGAAAGTAATCTTATAGGTCATTGTTTTAGTATCCTAGTTGAAAGCTGGTGCCCTACGTTTGTTTTGGTGACAATGTTCTAGGGAATGAGATTTGTGTGTTCCCTTCCCTTTTTCTTCATTGTACTTGAGGTAGGCCTCTGACATATTATTTTGAAACGGGGAAAAGGCAATATAAGGTGTCTCACTAAGGACGGCTCCAAGCATTCCCCTCTTCCTCTTTCAGGTGCAGAAATTTTTTTTGTTTTATTTACTTAGACAATAGAGGTACTATTACTAACCTGTTATACAATAGAGGTACTGTTACTAACCTGTTAAAGGCATAGAATTGAAGTGTGTTATGCTTTTGCCAAAACCATGATATGCTTGTAAGTTGCTGGGCCTACGGTACACGGATCATGATGTTCCATAGTAGAAAAGTGCAGCATCACGTCTTTCTTCTGACCCTAGCAAAAACACCTAACACCCATTAACGAAGATGTTGCCTTGCATTACGGGACTTAACTGTTATGATTTCGTCATTCTTTTCGGGTTCAAGTAACGAGACTCGACTTTTTGTTTTAACCAATTGATGACGATACATGCATTGAAGTCAGGCAATAAATCATATTTTATTTTAGTAAAAAATATTACTGATTTGGTCTGATTCACGCCAAAAAAAAACGTGGATATGGAATCCATGTTTTGTCGCCACTCGCCAGTGGTGATGATGCTTAATTCTTATTTTATACAGCGCATGTCAGATCTTTTAGCAAAAATGACATTATATATGGAGGGTTAAAAAGTCATATGATGATATTTCACTTCATATATCTTTTGCATTATTTCTCTATTTTTAATTCTGTATGCCTTACATGAGTCCCGTATCTGGGAAAGGTGTGGTAAAGAAGTTATATTTAGCTTTGAAATGACGGTCACTTGGTGAGATATTTAACCTGTTGCCCTCTCTTTCAATCAATGTCAAGTGCCAAACTTTGGTTAGTCTTTGCATAAATAACATTTTTTTTTACCATGGTCACCAATTCAAAAGCTTCACCTACTTATCTGACCAGCTATATTTCTTCTGTGCATGCTGATAACGAGATCCTCTGTTCTGTCAATTTTATTTTATTTTTCTATATATTTATATTAAAATTTAATAAAATAAGATAAAAATTGATTAATCGAAATAAAAGATCTATTCCTCGCAAATATCCCCACCTTCTTGTGCCTTGGTTCATAGATAAGAACACATTGGTACTTTAAAGCATAAAAAGTACTATTCTTAAATAATCAAGACCAGAAATTGACCTCTTTGGAGTAGCATAGTCTCGTGCCTGCTTATCTTATCTTTTCATTTTTTTTAACATAAAAAAACCAATAACGTTTGTATCATTAAAAGTGGTAGGTCTTGAAAAAAGCGAAACAGAAGTGTATAAGAACTAGCGTATGGATCATGATTGTCATATTTCCTAATTATGAATAAAAATCGAGCAGTTCAACAATACTCAAAAACAACAAACAAACCAAAAGTTCACATTTACATTTGTGTCATTAAAACCGTTATACCTTGAAAAGACAGTCTCTCAGCGTTTTGGTTGGGCGAAGGAACGACCTGTGCCTGTGGCACCCTGAGAGTAGCCATTGTTCTTGACCCCATAACTTCTAAATGGAAATAAACACACCCCACCATATTTTAAGAAATATATTTTTGCCTAAATATCAGCCATTATGTTTACTCAATGAAGGCAAAATCAAGTAGCTCAGATTTTGGAAATTGGGGTTCAAATTGAAGGTGTACTCTGGGCTACTAGTTGACTTTGGGTATATCTTTTATGCTCTTTCTAAGTCATTAACAAAATTTTAAGGCTTTAATTTTTTTTTTTGCGATTTAGTTTTTTAGTTTAAAAATAACATTGTCTTTTATCATACAGTACCTCTTGACCTGACATTGGAGAATGATTATGTAACAACTTAATGTTATCTATATTTACAATAAATCGAAGTTTTATACATTTAATCTTAAATTATAGTTATTATTAAAATTTTGAGTTAAATTTTAGATTTAAAGTATAATTTACTCCATTTTTTAGATTTTTAATTAATCCATATAAAGATGATGATATGACAATCAATTTTACAAATAGTGATGATGGTTTGGGTGAGTTGTTGCACTTGTTGTTGATCCTCTGACATCATTTCTTTATTACACTTAGTTGGATCCACTTAACATTGTTTCCCATAACTATATATAATTGCAAAATAGGTGAGTGTTATGTAAAGAAACAGATCTTCTCTTTCCATAAATCAGGAAATTTTATCCACACATTTATGATGTGTGGATAAAATTAAATGGCATAAGGTTGGAACACGCTAAATAAAACAGACGATTTCATGTAGTTACGTAATTGACATAATTGAATCCTTATGACTTCAAACGAATACATACTACACTTTCTTGGTTTAATTGTTTCCATCTCTCTAAATCTTAGAATCTAAGATCTAATCTTCCTTTTAGCCTATATTCCAATAACAATGTTGAGTAAACATATGTTCTATACTTACGATATAACATTAAAACTACATAGACAAATAAGAATTGTAGTTATTTCATTCAATCAATTAAATAATCCTGTAGTCTATAGCCAAGTTTTAGCAAAATAATAGTAGGATTGAAGCATAAAATGCCATAATAATATCGACTCTTGCATGAGTAATTTTATTCTCCAAATTCATTCTATAACTCTCTCCTTCATTTTTTTTTACCTCAAACCATCTTTATCCATTGTATACAACCTTATATAAAAACCCATAATCCTTGTTAATTTATCTATAATCTTGTTACATATATCATGTATCTATTTCTTATGAACATATTTATTCTTTTGAATTCTTATCATAATATAGACTCTAATATCTTGTAGTATAGGCATTGTTGATTTGCACTTAATCTATATAACTTTTCTATTAATTGCATTATACAAATTATTATATATTATATTACATTTTACTCAGTGCTCTTGATGAAAACTCTACACTTTCTTCAAATTTTCATCAATAAATTCCTCATATCGAGTAGTTGAAGCTTCTGTTAGTTCTTTCAAGTTTGACTCGAAGTTTTGATTGTTTAGAGATCTTACAACTTTCTTAAAAAGTTACTATAATTCAAAACCTACATTCTTTCGGATCCATTTGCAAAGGTGAGCCTAAATAATACTACTTCAAATGTTGCAATTAAAAACTTTATTAAATGACTTATATGATATAATTAGCTATTATATGATATTATTAAATTAAATTAAACTAAACCTTTTGTCTATTTCTAACTGTCATCAATCCTAATCAATTTTTTCATCGCCTTAATTCATCTTAAAGAAGTGTT
Organism: Erythroxylum panamense; assembly: GCA_027123425.1. Classification (NCBI taxonomy): domain Eukaryota; kingdom Viridiplantae; phylum Streptophyta; class Magnoliopsida; order Malpighiales; family Erythroxylaceae; genus Erythroxylum; species Erythroxylum panamense. The sequence goes on along the minus strand of JAOTIZ010000003.1, from coordinate 28,161,041 downwards.
ATATTGTATCTTTTGTCTCAATTCCTCATAATTGTCGATGAAAGTTCTTATTTCATAGCCCCTTAAAAGATGCACCATTTAAACTAAAGGGTTTCCTATAAAGTTTTAGAAGCTTATTATTTTAACATGACAAATTCATACATATCTTGCTAAATATAGGTTAGCCTCTGATAAAAACTAGAGTCAAATAATCGATTACAAAAGTTGTGCAATGATCGAAATTATTATCGCCTCCTTATATTCCCATAAACATGCATATTTAATTGTTGTCTCACTCTTTCACTTTTCAATCATTTTGATTTTTTGGTTTTATGCAATTTTGAAAGAGACACATCAAAAGTTAAATGCTTTTGCTATTTTATGCATGCAAGTTATTAAGATTGTGAAAATATATTTGAAATCATTAAAGAAATTATTTTTTGAATAAGCACATAAAATGTTCTTATGCGTGATTTGTTTGATGTATGACCATTAATAAATTTCACTACTTGACAAAATTCTTTATTCTTGTTTAGTTTGGTTGTAATCTTTAAAGGACAAGTTTCATCTTCACACTAAACTCTAATATGTTTCTTACTTGTTTTATAACTTAACAACATGCCTTTTCCTAATTGAATACTTATTTTTAAGCTTCTTTCAATTTCTTTAATTTTTAAAAGTATCATATACTACAAATTCCACACATCCATCATTACTATCATAGTAATAATGCTGAACTCTCTTCTTTATTGAATCATAGTAACTTTAGGTAGGAGTCAAAGTTGTGAATACTGTATTGGCCTGATACTGATTTTAGTTTTGGTATAGTACAAACAAGTATCGGTCAATACTAAATATTGTTTTATATAATTTTTTTAAAAATATAAAATAGTCCTTCAATTTTATAACATTATAAATAACCTCTCAATATATAAAATGAATAAATGGACACACACACACACACACACACATACACACACATGTGGGCTTGCGCATGCACACGCACAGATCCTTCTAATAATATTACTTCTTTAATAATCTTATTACTACTTTAATTGAATTTCCAGTGAAATCCTTTAAATTAAGTCATAATTTTGTATCAACCTTCCTTAAAATAGTTAAAAGCCTTTAAAATAGTAACGAGAAGCAACATTAAATCTATGGAAAAAATATTTATTATTCTAGTTACTATATTAAGCTTAATTACTAAAATTAAACACCTAGCCAAATGCTAATGCTTTTTTATAGTATATAAAATGCATAGTGCATAATGCATATTGCACAGTGCCTATTATGTCTATCTGTTAAAAAAAAGTAATAGCACATGACATAAGCTCTTTTCTTTTATTTCTTTCTATTTCTTCTTTCTTTTCTTGCTTTTTATTACCTCTTTCAATCTTGTATACCAAAAAAAAATCTTAACTAGCTTCTTGAGGCAAATCAAGACATATAATAATAAAGTCTCAAAATTCAAGACAACAACCTGGAGAGTTATGAAGAGAGGAGTGGAGAGTTATGAAGAGAGGAGTTGACAGTGATAGTTAGGAGACTAATTGACTAGCAACAATAAGAAGAGTAGAGAACAAAGAAGGTTCTAGTGAGGAGAGGATAGAAGAGCAAAATAATGAGAGGTAGGAATAAATTTGAAAATTAGGGTTAGGAGGATAAATTAGTCTTTCTAATTTGGTCTATATATTTTCTAAAATTTCACTTCCTACCTAGTGTTAACTAGTGTTTCCTTTTTTTCAGTAAGTACTAACTGGAAAATTCAATACCTTAGTCCAGTAAAATATTGTAAGATTGAGTATTACTTTTTAGCTAGTATTAACCAGAATGATATAATACTCAATTCTTTAGTAAGGGTTGCGACAATCCTGCCTCCATCTTCCTTTAAAACTTATCCAACTGAGAAACAAGGTAAGTTTTGACATATATCTTAATGTTGTTTTCTATCTTCGATCAATAGTAAGCACGAGAAAGGAGAGATAACATTCGTTGTCCTCTGTGGTGACAACCTACTGTGAGTCACGTGTCTCCTTCATCAATTGTTTTCTTAAGGAATTGAAGCTTGGCATGTGTAATTGGTTTATTCTTTGGCATCAACAACCTATCACCATCAACCAAATTTGTCGTACAACACCATCTTTGACTTATTGCACAATTCAACAATATGTGCTACCAAGCAGACCTACTACTTTGATTTGCTATAATAAAACTAATTCCACTTGAATGATAACGTACAGAGTTGTAAATACTTCCTTCTAGCTCAATGCATTTGTTACATTATTGTGGCTCCCTAGTTTGAACTCCCATACAAAGTCATATTCAATAAAAATATTCTTGTTATAGGCGTTGTCTCGTGAAAACTTCTTTAGATTATGAAAATATTATTGGCAAAATTATTCATACAAATAACAAACCTAGTACTTAATAAATAAACCCACCAAACATTAAGGTAATACATCACTTCCAATGTTTCCTTTTCATGGTTTGAGTATTGCTAGTCGATACCATTATGTCTACGACTTTTGAAAGCAGCATGATATTACGTTAATAGTTTTATCTTAAGCATCCATATGTACCTTAAAAGGAAAATTGGGTAGCTTTAGCATAGGTTGAATTGTAGCTTTTAACTTTTCTACGACTTCTTAACACCAACACCATTCTTGCTTTTTTTGGTTTGTAACAATCAATCAAAGGTACCACTTTCATTCAGTAGCCTAGAATAAATTGATGATAGTAAATTTTCAAGTTAAGAAATCTTTGATATTCTCTTACTATATTTGGGCCCTATCAATCAACAATTGCTTGTATCTTTTTAGGATCCATTCTTTCCTAACCTTTGCTCACTAAATGTTATGTTGCTATATCAAACACTTTCCTCAAATGTTGTACACATTCTGCTAAATTAGTATTATATACCAGAATATCATCTAAATAGACGACCATAAAGTTGTCCAAATGACATGACTAAAAATTTTATGATTCATACCCAGTTACACAAGTCATCTTTTTCTCGTACTCTTTAGCAATCTACATTTACCAATATCCACTTTACATGTTGAATTTTGCGAACACCACAATCCTTAATATTTTATCCATCAAGCCTCTAACTAATGGAACAAGATATTTATTAGTGATAACTACCTTATTTAAGGGCTTAATAGTTCGTGCACATTTATAAAGTTGTATCTTGCTTCTTTTGGAACAATATTAAAGCATCGTAAAGGGCTTTAGATGATAGAATATAACTCACTTCTAAATAATTCATCAAATTGCTTCAATAATTCTACCAAATCTAATAAGATCATTCTATAAAAGGCACATGTAAGAGGAATCAGATCTAGAATTAGCTTAACCTTTTTTCTCAATAAGGGGAAGAACCCTTAAAATATCCTTTGGCCTCACAATTTTTAATTCCTTGAATATCTTTGTAATAACTTAAAAAAACTTCTACCATATGGTCATTAATATTCTTCCATATGTCGACAAGGTAAGTATCCATGCCTTTCTTATGGCTTTTTGCAATACTCATTGTCAAAATATACACCACCATTACAATTTTATTCTTAATTTGCAATAATTTATATAATATAAATTTTACTTATGCATAAGAATTATATCTACAAGATATAAATATAACACCGCTCAAGGCAATGCCTAAAATCAAATAAAAATTATCGAGATGTATAACTATCATATTATACTTCTCATGCTAACTTTCAACACTAAATGGAACATTGTATATAACTCCTACTTATGCATTCATCGTAAGAGTTTCATTATTATAAGAGTCTGACTTAATTTTAGCCCAAACTTTCACACTATTCACTTCGGTACTCACTGCATTAAGAAGAAAATGCGATTAAGTCTAGCTTTGAATGGTCATTTGATCCTTCACCATCCATTATGAAAAACATTAACTTATATTTCCTTAATTAATCTTAGGCATAATGAGTTTACTACATAATAAGTAACTATGATTTTTCTTTGAAGTTTTCTCACCTTATTTGGCCTTTTTGCTTTATTTGGACTTTCCTTCTTGATCATGCTTCTTTTAGCCACTATGGTCTTTATTCTCTTTCCTCTCACACTTTTCTTAGTAACTATTAGCTTTCAAATTTTGAGAAAAGGAGGAGGCTTTAGTTTTGCTTGGATTCTTAAAATCTACCAAAGCATTCACAACTATAATAACACCTATAACATTCTTGATGTTTTACTGATGTAACTATATTTGTGCCTATGGTCGTAACCTACAGTTGAAAAGAAAGATTTTCCTCATCTAATATAATTTTCTATTTGTGCCTATAGTTGTAACCTACAGTTGAAAAGATTTTCCTCGTCTAATATATTTTTAATATCCAACATTAAGGACGTGAGATGCTTAACAATCCCTTACAGAGCAATCTTACTTCAATTGCTTCAAGGCATCTCTAATAAACCAAAAAGCATCATTTCGGGAATTGATATTTTAACTCCATCTTCTCCCATGTTTTTATAAGAGGATGACCAGTACTAATTTTGGTAAAGGTCCTCATTCTCAATTATAGTTTTGTATCTCCATCACGATAAATCGTTAAATGCTAACTCTTTCTGTATCTGCCACTTTGGCAACAACAAAGTACTTCTCTGTATATTACAAGAAGTTCTTAAATTCTTTAGCATTCTGGATTTTCTAAAAAATTTTGAGTTTGTGCTCCTTAAACATAGTGCTTTTAACTTGACCAACATTTGATTATAAACATCATATTTGGGGATTATTATCTTGAAACTAACTTCTTCTTATGTATTCAATAAGTCAACCACTTGATCTTGTAATACTTGTATTTTCTTGTCTAAAACTTTAAATTGAGATGGATAAAATGGAACTTCTTCACTCGTAGGCAAATGAATAATGAGTGCTTCCACTTGAGTAATATGCTTATTAATATTGATACCTTTAGCCATTGAACTAACTTAATTCTGGTACTATTTATTACTTTGCAAGGAACTCCAAGTTCACACTAAAATATACCAAAGTCTAAGTAAGTATGGTAGTTGAACTCCTACAATTCAACTTAACTTTTTCAATTCACTCATGTTTAAAGCGTTTTGCATAATAGCTTAAGTAAACCAATGTGATTAACTTAGTCAATGAAAATGAACAGTTGAAGGAATAGAAAGATGTATAACACTTATAACAAAAATGCCAACCATTGTATACTCTCACAATAGTTGCAAAAGGTATGAAACTTCTCTCTTAATGAATGAAGCTTTTACTCAAATGAGATATTTGTAGGTATTTAGAGACTTGTTAGACAAGAGTATAGGAATGTGGGTACTAAGTCTACCAAGTCCCTAACTTAGATGATGGTTGATAGCTCCAACCACTTTACGTATTACTTTAGTTAGTAGTTTATATAACTTACCACTTATCCACTCCTGAGTAAAAAAAAATCATAAGATAAAATGAAGATAAGATATGTTATCTATGTTCTTTTCCATGTCCTCCCAATTTTTTCACGCTTCAATTACTAATAATCTTCATCCAAAGGTGAAGGCTAACTAAGTTCTAAGTCAATCTGCATATTAGCTAACTGACACCCATTTATGGTCTACTCTATTTGTCTATAGTTCAAAATTTAAGGATCATTTCATCCTTAGTCCAACTAATAATATTTAAGGCAAGTCTAACTGATTCTAGTGAAGCCAATCAAAGCACCATAGTCCATTGATCCCTTCTAGTTAAGTCATCTTGGTTTCTTTGACATATCTTCCTTATGCCTAAATTATGTTAAACATTAGCCAAGATTCACTAATGACTAGCAAAAGGGTCTTACAATATTAAGGGACTAACATCTACCATCTATAACTTAAAAAAGACTCTAAATTGTGACTAAAACCTCAAATGAAAATAATCTTACTTATCTAAATCAAAATAAGAAAAATCACAAATCACAATTGCTTATCTATCAATAACATGAGATATCAATCATTGAGAATCAAATATAACTCTTTTTGATCAATCATCAAACACTAGTCATGATCTTCTGGTAAATTTTAGTTAAAGAATCTAGTAGTGAGATTTTCAGGAATGATGGAGAGAAAAATACGAAACTTTTGAAAGCTATATTAATAAAGGATGCATTAGTGTATGAAAATCTTTATTTTATTATTTAGTTGAACAATTTAATAATAATTGACCTAAGATTTATACTAACTGTTAATCAAAATGAAATATTAAATTGACCCTATTCTGAATAAAGAAGGCATATCAACAATATGTGAATAAAATTTCTAGGGTCAAGTTTCTATTTTCATGTTTGATTTGCATGCTTTGCATATTTATAGACTCAAGTTTAGTTTTTTTTTACATTTATGTCTTACCTTTAAAAAGATTATTAAAGATTTATTATATTAAATTTGAATTCACAAATTTATTCTAATTTATTTAGTCATTTCAGTTACACAATAATTGATTAGTCATGTAAAATAAACTTAGGAACATTCAGAAAATTGAATTTATTAATATTAATAATTATATTAAATGATATCATAATTTCTTTCTTTTTACTTTTTGTTTTTGTTGTATAAACAAAGTTAATGAGAAAGTCAAGTCAGTTTTCTCATTTTTATAATTTGTTAACACATTTTTCAAACTTGCATGATAATAAAAATAATCCAAAGAAAAAATTGAAACAAAATGACTTTCGTCACTAGAGAAGGTGGAAGCGTTGATTCACGTGGAAAGCCAAAAATAAAAAAAAAAGAAGAAAAAATCTTAATAATAACATGTCAAACAGATAGGGCCCACCAGGAAATCACCGGCTACCAGTAGCTCATGTTATGTATCTATCATGATCAAATTTTGAGATTAGGGTCTACGTTTGAGACATCAGCTTCTCCGGTCCCCAGCCCCAACCCCATTGTTTTTATTTATTTATTTATTATGTGTAATAAATAAAACCTCATAATTATAATCTTTTTGTTTTCTTTTCCCTTTCTCCTTCAAATAAGCATACATTTCTTTTATATCAAGTCCTCAACCAAGAAATCCTCAAAACAGATTATTACTACTCATTTCTCCGTATACCATAAATTGATTAGAATAGTATTATCTAATAATTAGAAATTTTAGAATCAGATTTTCTACTAATTACACGTACTATTAAATTTCTCCAGATCTCACATCTAAGTAAAGTCTCGTTATTATTGCATAAGTATATTGTTTTTTTTTCACTCTACATTTATATATAAAATGTGAAATTTAATAAATGAAAAGGTATGCTTGTGAAATGAAAATCTTGGTGATGAATTATAATAGTATTCATAAAGAAATGATGAAGAGTGACGTAAAATGAAAGTTAAATTAAAATGGTATAGGTAAAATATAGGGCAGGTGCACATAGCTACACAATCCATATTGTATTCTACAAAGAAAAAGAAGCAAGATAACGTAACACAGCGGTCAATTGGGTAATAAACGTTGAGTAAGTGAAATTTAAGTTTTGTTCTCGAGCTTGCTTGACATTTATATACAATACAATGAAAACGTAACGAAACTCTGTTGTCTTGTATTTATCTAATATAATAAAATTAAGTCCTTCAAGTGTTGTGTGTTGCGTTGGGTGGATCGGATTCAGGTTCAGTTTCAGGTTCGGTTCAGGTTCAACTTCAGTGTTCGACACTATAGACAGAAAGGGATGGAAATGGTTAGATGGGATGGGCTTTTTATGGAACCAAAATGGTGAGTGAGTAAGTGAGTGGTTTCGTTTCATCACATTCATATTCGTAAGGCATAAATAATATAAAGAGAATATAAATGTGTCGAAAACAAAACAAGAAGATAAAGGAGCAAGAAGGAAGCTCCAAAAAGGCCAAAGGAAGGAAGGAGCACAAACGGACGATCCGAAGAACACACTCTCCTCTCTCTAACTCTCCTTCTCAACTCCGCTCTATCTACACCGACCATCGTCACCAAGATCAACACACCAACAAAATAGAATGAAATAAAACTTAATCTGATTTAAAGAGAAAGGCAAAATTCTCTCTCTTTTTACTCTTGTTTCATAAGAATAAGTATTACAGAGCAGAAGTATTTTCTTTTTCTTTTTATTATTCAGTTCCTTGTACAAAGCGATCCTCCAGTGAGTGCGCTCTGCCCTTTTGCTCATCAATGCTAACGGTTTAGGATAAGTCAGGTACAGGTACCCTTTTCTTCTGTAACTTGATTGTTTTTCTTTTTTGATTGTCAAATGTTCCATTTGGGTCTTTGTCAAATCTTTCTTTCTTTTATTCTTTTCATAAAAATCTCAAATTTGATCATTCTGTTAAAGGAAACGGACATTAAAATCGGACCTTTGCTCGGGAATCTGAAGAAGCCCATCTGTGGATACCAAGAAGCTGTGTTCTTTGTTTGATCATGGCGGTTGCAGAGAATGCTGGAGCCAGGAACGGGTCTTCCGGTCAGAATTTTGATAGCACTGTGGTATCATCGGACCCCAACGGAACACAAGATCTCGAAGGATCAAAACCCAGGAATGATCCGGTCATAAACAGTAAAGAATCCAATTTCCAGAGCCAAAACAACGATCAGAGTGTTAACGGCAAGCCTGAGCTCCAAGAGGAAGCTGCAACACCTGCTTTAAGCAATGGCAAGACTACTGGAACCCAGATGCAGTCTGGGTTTGGTATCAATCAGCAACAAGTGGTGGCCAAGTCTGGTGGCTTTGCTTCTAATCTGAGGCCTGATTCTAACGGGGCCAATAACATGAATGATTTGGTGGAGATGTTGTCCAAGCTTAATCCCATGGCTGAAGAGTTTGTTCCTCCTTCGCTTGCTAGCAATCACGGCTATTTGGCTGGTGGGTTTGGCTATACTAACAATTTTGTAGTGCAGAATAATCATGGCAACGCCAACGGACATACTAACAAAAGGGTATTTTTCAATTTCCCCTTATTTATTCGCTTCACCAAAGTCTTATCTACTTTCCTGTTTGCCTGGGAATGGTAGACGGTAACTGATGATGAAGTTTTTACTTATATCGGCCTACAGAATTTCTGCAGCAAAAAAACATAATGATTTAGGGTCTGGTCTAGTTTCCTTTTTGATCTAGTTTTCTATTGACATTCTGTCTGTTGGTTCAGAAGAAGAATGTCTATAATCAAGGAAGGCGAAGGATGAACAGTAGGACAGGTATGGCTCAGCGAGAGGAGATAATCAGGAGGACTGTCTATGTCTCTGACATTGATCACCAGGTAATAGTTGCATTTACTGTTCTGTTTTGGAGTTTTCACCAGGTTTCTTTATCATCTTGAGGGTTGCCGGTTGACCTTAAGGTTATTTTTTGTCTTTGCCCTTATTTAGGTTACTGAAGAGCAGCTTGCAGGTGTCTTTGTTCATTGCGGACAGGTATCTCGTTTAGTTTCTTCACAGTTGCCCTTTTCCCTTTCGGCAATACCAGTTGTAAGTCTAACTGATCTCTTTCCTTTTATGTTTGGACAAAGGTTGTTGATTGTCGTATATGTGGTGATCCTAACTCCGTTCTCCGATTTGCCTTCATTGAGTTTACTGATGAAGGTATGCAATTAACTTATTTAATATAGTTTACTTGGTTTTCTAACTTTCTTATTTAATATCGTTTACTTGGTTTTCTTTCTATCTGGAATTGAACGCGAATTGTTATTGCAGAAAGTGCAAGGGCTGCCTTGAATTTGTCAGGAACAGTTCTTGGATTTTACCCCCTTAGAGTGCTGCCTTCCAAGACGGCTATTGCACCTGTTAACCCGACATTTTTGCCAAGGGTGAGGAAGTTTGTTCTCTCAAGCCTTTCATTTTGGATATTTAAAAAGCCATGTTTGTTCTTATATCCAAATTTGTAAAGAAGGCTTGGTTATCTAATGTCGTTATTGTCTTCAATCTTCAGTCAGAAGATGAGCGTGAGATGTGTGCAAGGACAGTGTACTGCACAAATATTGACAAGAAGGTAATATTAATGTAAAATAAGATGAACATTTTGAGTGAAAAAAGTGATACTTATTATCCTAATTCGGTTGTTTAATTGATACAGGTTACGCAGACAGATGTCAGACTCTTCTTTGAAAGCTTTTGTGGAGAGGTTTGGAATAAAACAAACTTACCTGCTTTAAAACATTGCTTGTGCATGAACTTGGGCCGATATTATATTGAAAATTCTCCTTGCCACAGATTCAACGCTTGAGGCTGCTTGGAGACTATAATCATTCAACTCGTATTGCATTCGTTGAATTCACAATGGTAACCACTTCTTCTTGCATACGGTTACTATCATTTATACATATGTTACGTTCTTCTTTTTCAGTGTATCTTGTATGATAGTCACTATGACTGTGGTTTGCTGAGAAGAAGATATTTTTCTGGAATTTAATACTCTTTGATCATTAGATTCTTACTGGTTTCATTTTTCTTTCTACCAACTTTTGGGTCCATGCACCTAAAATTCTGAAACAGAAGTGCGATATATACGTTGGGAATGTTTGGTTTCAATCCAGATTAATAATATCTTTTCTTCCTAGTTTATCAGTTTCAAATGAAAGTCCATGTTATTTGACCTCGTGCACCCTAAGATGTAGGGCCATTGAAGTTAGGAATTTGTTTCTTGTGAACTGTGTTACATTGAGTGTGACCCTTGTACAAGGTATTGTGTCCTAAAGCATCATGCTGTGGTACTTGCATAATATTGTGAGTTATCTATAACTTCTGGGAACTCGCGAATCATGTGTCACTTAATAGATTATGAGTATACCGGTAATTGTCAATTTCCTCACTTAAAGATATTCATGGTTCTGTAATTAACAATTGAGACCAAACTTTGAGGATAGCATAAAAGAGGTTGAGTTGTACATGGATCATGGAAAATGCTCAATTGGTGCAATAAATTGGGATAATGCAAACACTTCTTTTAATCATTCCTAAAGCATTATCCCTACTGATGTTGTTGCTACCTATTTATTTCTCCTGCTTTTCTTTTCCATTTCGTTATCTAGTCTCTTTCTCCTGTTGAACCCTCTCTGTCGATTTGTTTTCTTCTCTGTTTCTTCATCCAATTTTTTTCCTCTTTTGGACCTTCTCTCTTTTTGTACCTCTGAGCAAGATGCAGTAGATAAGCTGTTACAGGAAAAGGTGCTGACATGTTAATGTCTGTCCTGGAGTGGGCATGCACGGATATGTTTTCTAATGGGTTTTTAATGTATAAAAGCAAAAAAAATCTTGCTGCAGTAGTGGAAACCTCACAGAAAGTGGATGATTTACTTTGTGAATCATGAAAAAGCTTGTACTTAAGCTTCTTTCCAGGTCTCAATTAAGATAAGATACTTTCACTTTTCAATGTTAAACAAGTTTGTCAGTCTGGCGGTTAGTAGCTCAGTATTTTCTATGGTGCAGGAAATATGCTTGTGACAATATTGAGAATTTTAGGGGATTTCACTTGGATATGTTAATGAGGCTTGAAATGAATACATGCAATAGTTCATCTAATTAAGAACGTTAGTTAGCAGGTCATACGTCTCTATTTTGTTTATGCCTTCTGCAATTGTTGTAATTTCTCAAAATGGTGTACCTATACTTGGAAGTGAATTGGAGTTACAGATTCATAATATATATATAAAGGTGAAGCTGAAAATAAAAGAAAAAGTTTAGACATGTTTGCTTTTTGTCATCGATTCCTGATAACATTCTTACCTCCCCTGTCCTGTTTGCCTTAGGTATACTTTTATGCTTTAGTTGAATGGTGAATATATCATAGAATTTGATCATCTTGTTTCACATTGATCCTGATCTAGAATGTACCTCAATGCATAGTAATTTCACATTGGTGAATGTGATCATAAGTCTAGAATGTACCTCAATGCATAGTAATTTTTTAAAATTATGTTTGGTTTAAACTTTAAAATATGAAATGTATTTTTCTGGTTGTGTCTGCAGTCTTAAAGTGGTAAGTATAGCGAAAGGTTTTGCATACAATGCCATCATGATAAAGTTGAATATGTCCATTTGGGTGAGAACTTAAAAAGATATTATGGAACGGGTCCATCTCTTAGCTTAGCCTAGATTGGGAATAGAAGCTGTTTATGCTTTGGAATGTTGATATTAGATAGTATAGAATTCATTTTGATGCATCAACTAGTGTGCAATTAGTATGGAAACATCAAGTAAATGATAAAAGTTATGATGTTAGTACAATTCATTGACTCGTTAACTAGTGTGGAAACTAATATGCAGCATCTAATAAACCATAACTTATGATAAGGTCCAGAATCTGAAGGGCTGGATATCTTATTCTCTGAATTTCTCCAATCACCCTACCCTTATACCCTCGTTCTTGCTTACCTCATTTCTGCAAGTTTCTCATAATGAAAATAGGTGTTGATTGCAAAATGTCCTAGCTTTCATCCTTTACTTTTCTGATGATACAAACATGGTTGTTGACTGTGCAGAGAGGTTATATGAATGCTCTAGTAAGATGTAAATGCTTAGAGTCTTTGTTTATGTCTGAGACTGCTAAATGCGTTGAGCCATATGAACTTTCCATTTTAGTTGAATGCTTTTGTGCTTGTAACTGTTGGGAAATTTGTTTCACTTCCAAAGATAGCTTAATTGTTAGTTGATTTTGTAATATATTACTATGTTTGGTCGTGATATATGGGAGTTAATTTATTCTTCTATTCAACATTATCTCTCTCTGGCTCTCAAATCACAACTAGCAGAAGGAAAAAGAAGAAAATGATTAAGGTTACTACCTACTTTGCAAAGACTTTGGGAGCCTTCATGCTCTGCCAACCCCTGGAAAAAGTCCATGTTTGGATCGCCCTCCATCAAGACGAGAAGGTCTGTTCCAATTTTACGAAACCCTAGATAATGATAGATGCCACTGTTTTAGATTTATATTAGTTTCAATTTATTGATCAGCTAGAGAGGTTGGAGAGAAAAGAAGAGGTTAGGAGAGCTAGAGAAGAGCTTATCAGAGAAGCAAGACGCTACATAAATAGCCATACTTGCTGCACTAAACGTTGGAATTCCTTCAGGTTGTCATAACACTCTTTACTTTGTATAATCTAAATTGTGGTCTTATGGATACCAAAAGGATTGTGATAGATCTCAATCAAACCTAGAAATTTAGAAAGTAATATTTTGCTTTTGGTGAGAATAAACTAGTAAGTTGTTGAAATATTGCTTGCCTTTCATTGATGACTAAACCAAACTTAAATGCATACGAAAATAACCACTGTTTCCTACTTCTCAGGACAAGACTCTAAGAAGTGAAACCGATACTATGCAACATAGAGAATTAATCAAACTAAATAACAGATAGTCCTATTTCTAAGCAAGCACTCAATGACCACGTTTAACTTATTCTAATTTAGTCAAAATACTTAGAATTCTTCTTAGGTCCCACCTTCGTGACTTATCAGATTGTCTTGCTTTCTTTTTGGTTGGTTCTTGTTTTCAGGCTGGTAAGACATTTTGTTTACAAAGAGGATGACTTGATTTCAGAGGAGAGACTCTGGAACTTATACGAAAGGTGGAGGAGCCATCATAAGATTTCTCGGAGCCTGACCGAGAAACAGCAACATTTTGATGCGTTTAATGCCAATTTAGAATATATTGACAAAGTTAATAAGATGGATAAGCCCTACAAGTTGGGATTAAACAAGTTTGCTGATATGACTGACCATGAGTTCATGCAACATCATGCAGGCTTAAAGGTTAGTCACCAAAGGATGTTCCACAACCGTAACCAGGAAACCCCTTTCATGCATGAGAGGACAAAAAAGGTTCCTGATTCAGTTGATTGGAGGAAGAAAGGAGCCGCCGATGATATTAAGAACCAAGGAAATTGTGGTAAGTATGATGGATGTCTCTGTTGCTAGTTCTATATTCCTTCGTCTAGGAAGAATATAGTTCTTGAAATCATATATATGTAACCATTTGCTTCACTTACGTGCAGTCATAACCATACTAATTATTAATATTGGTATTGTTGCAGATAGCTGTTGGGCATTTTCAGTTGTTGCTGCAGTAGAGGGTATTAATAAAATTAAAACAGGCCAGCTGGTCAGCTTATCTGAGCAACAGTTGGTGGACTGCAACACTGTCAATTATGGCTGTAATGGAGGACGGATAGATGAAGCATTCAAGTACATTGAGCAAACCTGTGGATTGACAATAGAGCGTAACTATCCTTATTTAGCCAAAGATGATTCCTGCGACTCTGCCAAGGTAATTTAATTAATCGTCAGGGGAGCTGGGCTTTGGCACATAATGGGGCATCCAATTCTGATTAAGAAGTGGCAGTCTGGAGTTACCTTGGACAGGAATAGGATTACCTCCTTATTGTTATGGGTTAATATTCACAAGGTTAATTTGGAGTATTGGTCTCCGAAAGGGATGAGTTACATTATGAGTAAGATAGGCAAACCTTTAGGACTTGATGAGAATACGACCTTATTGAAGCGGATTGGGTTTGCTAGAGTTTGTATTGATGTAGATATATCGAGGAAGTTACCACATACATACAATCAGAATAACATATATGTGGAAACTGAAGATGAAAGAAGAGAAGCAAGTTTGGAAAAGGAAATAACAGAAGGAGGGACAATAGATGAATGTAGTAAGCCCAAACCAAGAGAAGGATCTCCGTGTTAATGGAGGGTTATCTCTGGAAGTACAAGTTTCGCACAACCTTTCTTCGAAGGAGAATTATGAGATGGGATATGAACCACTGGAAAAGATTTAGGAGGAGCTTCATATGGTAGCAAGTGGAGTACCACTAATGGGGGATACCCAAGGGCAGGGGTAACTGGTGATAAGTTTGGCACCGGATGATATATCAATCAATAAAACAGGATATAGAAAGACTATCGACACTCCAGTGAGGGAAAAAGGGGAAACTTCTGGCATCAAAAGTGGCCCAATAAGTATAACACTGGGGTTGCAAAGGAAGTATAAGAGAAGAAGGGACGGTAAAAAGAAAAACATGATTAAGGTTGCAGTATGGAATGTTAGAGGCCTTAATAGTTTGAATAAACAATTTGCAGTTTAGGAGTTCATCAAGAACAAGAAGTTAGATTTTATTGGTTTATTGGAAACCAAAATAAAGAGGGAGCAATTGGAGAAGATTTTATGGTTCCTAGACAGAGGATGGGGGGTTTTGAGCAATCATGCTCATCATTTCAACGGAAGAGTGGTTATAGGCTTCAATCCTGAGACAATGGATGTAGTGCAACTTATTGAAACAGATCAGTTGATACATTGTCATGTCTTACTTAAAGCTACTGGGACTAAGATTGGCATTACAGTGTTGTATGCAGCCAAACATAAGTTCCAAAGACGATAAGCTTGGCAAGAACTGGAGAACACTAGCCATCTCATGAGGTTGCTATGGATGATGTTAGGTGACTATACCTGTATCCTCAACTTTGAAGAAGCAAGGAGTGGCAGAAGTTGGAACCAAGTCGACTGTCAAGAGCTTCAGGAGGTGGTGAAGAGAACAGGATTGGCTGATCTGAAATGGTATGGTAATGCTTATACTTAGACCAATAAGCAATCGGGAGATTGGTTTTTGCTGAAAAAATTGGACCAATGTATGATTAATGACAAGTGGTTAGAGACCTACCCTACAAGTAGCGCTTTGTTTGATGATCCGTCGGATTATAGTCCAATTGTAGTGGAGCTGCTAATAGGCGTAGGAGGATGAAGACCCATTTAGGATCTTCAATCACTTGACGGATAATCCTAATTTCAAAAGCATACTTATCGAGGAGATGCTGGGGGCCATACCTAGATCAAAAGGATATCAAATCACCATGAGACTCAAAGCCTTACAGAATCGACTGAAATTGCTTAGTAAGAAAGCAGTCCATCCAGACTTGAAATCTCTAGCTGAAGCTTTATAAGAGCTAAAGCAATGTCAGAAGAGAATACTAGATAGACCAGAAGATTTGCAGCTAAGAACATAGGAAGATGTATTGGTGAAAAAATGCAATCTACTGCTGAATAGTACCAATACTCTACTAAAGCAAAAATCTCATATGCTCTAGCTGAAGGAGGGTAAGAGATGTACTAAGCATTTTATGAGCTCAATTTCAGCTAGGAGGAATAAGAATTCTATTTGATTGTTGGAACATGATATGGGCCGGATCCTTGAGGAAATTGAAAGGAAGAAGAAGGTTGTCTTAGAGTACTTTACTCTACAATTTGGGATTGTAATGCCAATTAAAGATATGCCCACAGAGGTTCTAGCAGGGCTTAAATAACTTGATGAAGACGACAAAGTGGCGTTGGTAAGAGATATAACAAAGGAAGAAATCAAGAATGCTATTTTTTCAATGAACCCTGACAAAGCCCCAGGTCCGGATGGTTATATTGGGAGATTTTTTCAAAAACATTGGGATATTGTAGGAGAAAAAGTGGTAGCAGCAATGGATGAGTTCTATAAGAGAGGAACAATCCTCAAGGAATGGAACAAAACATTTATCTACCTTATTCTCAAACAAAGTAATGCAAGGAAGATGGAATAATTCAAACCCATAGATTGCTGTAACTTTCTTTATAAAACCATCACAAAGATCCTAGCTAATAGGTTGAGATTGAGCCTGGGGAAGTGATAAACCCCTGATTACGTTTTCAAGAAGGAAGCCACATACTAAGTAGTTTTAATTGTTTTATGACTGTTTTACATATTCTAGATAGGAGTCAGTTACATATTCTAGATAGGGGTCAGCTATGTTTACTAGTTAACTTAGAACTCTATTCAGTAGTTAGATAATTAGAAGGTCAGTCATTCTAGGCAATTAGTTATGTTAATTGTCTATAAATATTATACATGCAGAAATATTAATAAGATGAATACGAACCCTTATTTGTGGAGATTCTCCCATTGACTATTATTCCTTCTTAAGTGAGATTCTTGCTTATAGAGAGCTTAATAGATTTTTATTTTGTTTCTATCTTTCGAAATACCTAGTCCCTACCAGGAAGATAATTAGCCCAGAACATAATGCTTTCATCAAGGGGAGATCAGTAGGAACAAATATCCTACTATGCTAGGAACTGTTAGAGAGCTATCACTCTAAGAGGAGAATGAGGAATTGCACAATAAAAATGGACCTTGCAAAGGCCTATCCCTCAATCAACTAGAGCTTTCATTTTTCTATATTGAAGGCAGTCGACTATCCTCCTTTGTTTAGAAAATGGGTTGAGGAATGGGTAACTACTACTTCTACGACAATCTTGGTGGATGAGGAACCTACGAAACTGATCAAAGCAAAGAAGGGCTTGAGGCAAGGGGACCTATTATCCCCTTACCTGTTTGTCCTATGCATGGAGGTTTTGTCAACTCTTCTTATAAATACCATACGACAGCGCCCAGAGTTCTAGTTCCATGGTAGATGTAAAGGTACGAAGATCACAGATCCAGCTTTGCAGATGATCTCTTATTATTTTGCAAAGCTAAGAAGAACTTAATTGAAATAATGTTGCAAGAATTAAAGGATTTCCAAAATATTTCAGGCTTAAGATGCAACCCTCTGAAGAGCTGTTTCTATTTATCTTGCAACTCAAGTAGAGAGGTAGTATCTAAAGCTATTGAGATGGGCTTAACACAAGGCAGTTACTCTTCAAATACCTGGGAGTACCAATTTCTCAAAGAATAATCAATGTTGTGGATTGTAAACCTCTGTTGGACTCAATTCACAGCAGAATCAACCTATGGAGCAATCGTTTCCTTAGCTATAGGTGCAGACTACAGTTAATTCAGACAATACTAAGCAATCTTACCACTTATTGGATCAACCTTTTATCCATTCCCAAAAGTATCCTCAAGGAAATCGACAAAAGGCTTAGGGAATTCTTATGGGACGAATCAAACCAAGGCAGAAGCAAAGGGAAGATCAGTTGGGACAAAATTTGCAGACCTAAGTAATAAGGGGGATTGGGCATTCATTATGCAAGGATGAATCATAGGGTGAATAAGGGGTGAAATTTGTAGTGGTTGTGCTATAAAAAGGAGGATTTATGGGTGAAATTGATACACTATGTATTCATTAAGCATAAGAGTATCTCGATCCTACAGTAAAGACAGGATATGTCAGGAACTCTAAAATAAATTCTAAAGACCAGACAATGGATGTAGAGTCAGGTGTTTCACAGGATTGAGAATGTAGAAAGCATATCTTTTTGGTATGATAATTGGCACTGTAAAGGTCCTCTATATAAAGTGGAGGAGGTACAGGGCTTGAAATTGTTTGTGAATCCAACTACTAAAGTAAGTTTGCTTATTCGAAATAATCACTGGATATGACCCTTCCACAATAGTAGAAGTGCTAGTCTCATCATGGAAGAGTTGCCAAGATGTCAGAAAAGAAAGCAGGATGAAATTCAATGGCTAGCAGATAACTCAAGAAAGTTCAACAAAAAAGCTTGTAAAACACTGTTACAGGCTATATAGAGTACAAGGCTAGAATGGGTAGTCTTAGTATAGGACAATGATCTTAACCCAGCTCATTCATTCATCTTACGGATGGGAATTAATAGAGGGTTGCTTACAAGGGATAAGATCAGGTTCTTCATTAGCAATTTGAACTGTGAATTATGTAATGCAAAATTAGAAAGTTTGGAATACCTTATGATTACATGCAGGTATACTAGACAAGTTTGGGATCGGTTGCAGAATATACTCAATGTGGCCCGACCAACGGATTCTTAGAGTGAAACTATTGCTTGGCTGGAAAAAATTAGAGTGCATAATGCAACTGATCTAAAAGCCATTAGGTTAAGTTAGGCAGCTTCAGTGTACTACATATGGAGTGCAATTGTAGAGTATTAAAAAAAAAGAGAGTAGAAGCAGTGAGAAGGTTTTCTAGGCCATCTTCCTTCATTGCAGATTGACCATGTTAGCCAAAGGAATAGCTGCAAATCTGACAAGTAGCATGAAGAGCAAATGGAGATCGACGTAATACTGGACTAAGTGGTCTCGCAAATTCCCTCGTTCTCAAGATGTAGATGATTACTAGGAACCTTAATTCTCTATAATTTAGATTCTATAGATCATACTTGTTTTGTTCTCTAGATTGTATATATTTCTTATAATAAAATATATTAATTTTTTTAAAAAAGAGACATTTGCTAATGTAAAAATAACTATAATTGGAAAAATTCAAAACTAATCCAATTTAATCCTTTAATTAATGATGTTCGATGTAACATGTCATGTCATATCAACAGGATTTAATGGAAGAGAATAGAAGAGATGACTTTGAGTAACGGGATGAGATCCTCTGTTCCATCTCTTTTGTTCCTATTCTATGTGATTCCTTCTCAACCACAAATTTCACAATAATAAATGGGATAGAGAGAAATTTGTGACCGAGAAAGGATAACACAGAATAAGAATAGAGGGGATGGAAGGGAGGATCTCGTCCCTTGAGTAACCCTATATAGTCTTCCTAATAAAATTGCTAGCATATGTATCTTTTGCCAAGTAAAAGCTAATTTGTTAGTGGGTCCTATTTACATGGTATATCATATTAATATCGTCAACTAGAAGATTAATGATGGGCTAATTTTATAATAAATTAAAAGTTTGAGTATTTTATTACTATTTTAATAATTTTGATTAGTATTATAAAGTCAAGCGAAGTTCATAATTTTAAATATCATTTTGGCGTAAACTTTATAGGATAACATTCATTTCTCTTGCATAGATAAACTAAACTGCCTGAATGAAAATTCAAATATTTGTCATATTCATCGATAGCTAGCAAAGCCTCAGAAGTGTAGCTGTCTAATAAAAGAAACGATTCAAGGTCATGATCATCAAGATCAACAATGAACTATATTTCTTGAATAGCATGCTTGATTACTTTTTGGTTTGGGAGTGGGACCCGCACCTTTTTTTGTTTTGTCCCCTTTGGTCACACCCGTCTATGGGCGCACCCGTCTGTGGGCGCTGGGAGTCGAACCTGTGACCTCAGAGTTTTGTTGGGTGCAAGACCCACGTCGCTAACCTTGTCAATTCCTAGTCTAACCCAATGTTATTGCTAATTTTAATCCATTTGATTTGTGATTTTTTAGAAATTGTAGTAAGTCAAACAAAAATTGATTTTTTTGAAATTAGCATTATTTTCTACCTTCATATGAGATTATATCTAAAAGAACAATGTTTTAAAATTTTAAAAAACTTAATGTTTTTGTTATTGTGATAGTTGTAGAGATTACATTTAAGTTTAGGATCGACTCGGTCAATCTCAATTAGGTCTGGATTAATTAAGTCTAAGTTCAGGCTCAACCTTGAGCTTATGCCT
Source organism: Erythroxylum panamense (assembly GCA_027123425.1). NCBI lineage: Eukaryota > Viridiplantae > Streptophyta > Magnoliopsida > Malpighiales > Erythroxylaceae > Erythroxylum > Erythroxylum panamense. The sequence goes on along the minus strand of JAOTIZ010000003.1, from coordinate 28,140,743 downwards.
TATTTAGTCCGACCCGACTCATTATCTTCCTTAAATACAAGTCCTTTATGAGAAAAAGAAATCAAAAGGAAACTAAATTACACAAATTAATAATTAATTCTAACTTTACAATATAACCTTATAATAATTTTAAAGAAGTCACTATAACCGAAAAGCTTTAGGATTAGATGTTAAACATCATTATCATAACTTTAAAATATGACATATCTATTTTATTTATTTCTCATTTTGCTTCTAAACTTCTCATATATTTTCCTTTGTTGCCTGCTGACTTCTCTTTCTATTTTCCTTTTCCCATGAAATGTCGGTCTCCGACTTTTGTGAATAATTTGGTTGGCCGGTCGTATAATCGAAAAGTCGTTCCATTCAAAATTTAGAGCCTCGTGGATTTGTCAGGTGGACTTTAGTTTTTACAAATATAACGGACAAATTTAATCTAGCTTGTAAAAATCAAGAATTAATCAATTATTATCTTTAAAATTTTAAATTATAAAATTCAACT
>JAOTIZ010000003.1:28059778-28078723 GCA_027123425.1 Erythroxylum panamense | reverse complement strand
TAAATATTTCAAGACTATTTATAAACATTATCTTTACTTAAAAAAAACGTTAACTTATAACGTTAAAGTCATTTAAAGCCAACGTATATAAGTTAACGTTAACTTATCAATTTAAAATTTCTTGAAAAGGAGGAGGCTATTGCGTGTTGTCTGCATCTGTTGCTGTTAATAAAAAAGGAGGCTATTGTCTGTTGAAAAAATAGAGTTAAAATTTATTTAACTATACATAAAGATTTGCCAAAAGTAAAAAATTAGTAAGAGAGGGGGTTGTTGAAGAGGGCCCCCCTCTCATCATGGGCCCTGGGCAGGTGCCCTGTGATCGGGATATGGTAAGGGGAATGCTTGGTGCTTCCTCGTCCTGTATCCCATTTGGCTTAGCGACTCTGTGCTGAAGGTTCTATAAAACCAATTCTTTATGGTAATCGTGCACTCCCAAATGAGAACTCATATAATTGGAAATTCAAGCACGTAAAAAATAGTCTACCTGTTTCAATGGTTTCACCATCATAAGACCAAGTATTCAACTTATCCATTTTGACACAAGAAGTTCCCTGTTTCAATGGTTTCACCATCATAAGACCAAGTATTCAACTTATCCATTTTGACACAAGAAGTTCCCATTTCAGAAGTGATACCTCTGGACAATCCAAATGCCGTAACATAACTTTTCAAGGCAAAAGTCAACAAATCTTTCTGTAACCAGCATGTAAAATTGCAAGGAAACTTTTGAATCATCCCCTCCATATTTCATGTGCAACATCAGCATTCTTCCATTAGAAAATGCACATCTTGTTGTCTTCAAATAAAATTTATAATGGCTGAGCCACAAACGACACAACAGTTCGATTCATGATTATTTCTCATAAATGGCAAAGAGCTACAAGGACATCAATTTAGAGCGAGAACGTCAGGATTGTAGAATTCCTCTCAACGCACCTATTCTGTTGTCTCTGCAGGTTGTGAAACTTCAGTTTGTTTCAATTTTTCCAAATAAGAGATCCTTCTATCCAACGATTCATGAAGGCCTTTCACCTGAAGAAACAAAAGCAACAAGTCCATGAATCAAGCATTTGTTTCTCTGGGCTTGCAGAAAAAAGGACCATTAGTCCTGCCCATACTGAGATACCGAGCAGCCTTGTAATATTAAGAAAGCAGAAGTCTTTAAGGGAGTACGATTTTATCATCAAAGACAGCAATCACCAAAAGGAAAGGATGAAAAAAAAATTTCACCGAAAGTGAGATGATTACATTATTGTCTTGCCATAACTTCTGAAGTGCCAATAGTCAAAAGATAAAATAGAAGATGATGACATGCTTCTCCCTACATGACAGTGACCCTCTCAACTCTTCTTTTAGCACTTCTAAAAGAAACAATCCAATGTCTCTTTTGAATCCTATACCAACTTGTCCTTTGGATAAAGGAAACAGACGCTAGTTTCTGGCTTCCAAGTCAAGTTCCTCAAAAAGGCTAGATAGCTAACTTCCAAACAAGCAACAAAGAGAGACAATTATTAAACAAAGGCACAAAGGAGAGAAGCGGAACCACGTTTGTAACACAAACAGAGGGATATATGGTTATGGTAATCTTCTATCAGAAAGTGCTATAAGGTTTTACTGTATTTCCTCCATATATAGCTCCCCCCCGAAATATCTTTAAAGCTTCATACACAAGCCTGTTATAAAAGATGTTTGAAGATGTACACAGAAACCATGAGGCACAATGAAGACCTGGGCTCTAGATCTGTTTGGTAAGAAACCAAAAAACTATGTATTTCTTGTCACCAAAATGCATGACAAATATTGTCATAACAAAATCTCACTGATCATCCAATAATAACCTCCAACTTGATTTTAGATTCAATTAAGTTTTTCATTTACATTGCAGAGAAAATCATAAAGGTGCCTTCAAGTAAGATATAGTGTAGCCAAATCATCAGTAAGATGGGTTATTTCAGCTTTTATACCACAAAGAAATAAACATAATAAATGATGTCTAAAGAAGAAGTATATAGAATAACATGCCTAGGGTTATGTTCACCATTTTAGATAAGCAATACAAAGAAGAAAATCAAATTGATTAGCAAGAAATCCAAATAATGGTGGCCATTATTTTTGTATCCTGAAACCCTACTTCCATTGCCAAAATACATTAGAATTTACCAAAGTGTTTCCTAACTTATTTCTTTAAATAGCTAAACTCTTTACATCAAAAAGGTAAGAGTTACAGGCCAATTTAGAATCAAGCTCCATTTTCCCATTGCTGTTAATGATGAAGCAAAGTGTTTCCTAACTTATTTCTTTAAATAGCTAAACTCTTAACAGCACAAAGGTAAGAGTTACAGGCCAATTTAGAATCAAGCTCCATTTTCCCATTGCTGTTAACGATGAAGCAAGAGACATAAACCACAAGAAAACGAAATCAACCTATAGTCCCAGCGCAAATCCAACTAAAATTTAAAATTAGCATACTCTTCAACATATATTACCTTGTTACCTCGGGTCATAGAAAAAAATTAAAGGCACAAAATACAATTCCTTATTCCCCTTCAAAATCTTTTCATGCCCATCACGCAATTTAAACAACCCCGTATAAATTTAAGGGTTAATATTCATAACATATTAATAGCCCACATTCAACACCGATCAAATGAACACGCAAAAGATCATGAAAAGCAGTAAATCCCAAATGTGCTCTGACCTGTTGAGAGATAGATTCATGGGCAAGCTTGTAATCGTTGTAAAGAACATAAAGTCCGATAGACGACGCCGTTGCGGCTCCGGCGAAGAACGATGCCAATCTCACCCTTAGTACGTAACCCATCCCTCTCTTTTCTTCTCCCCCCAAGTCTCTCTTTGCCCTTGTAAAGAATACAGCATGAGAAGTAAAACGGCGCTGGTAGTGGTTGTTTGTGATCAAGGTGTCTTGTTTTTTTTTTTTAATCTCTTTATGAAGAAACGGCGACGTAGGTGCTTTGAATTTTCCTTTTCTTTTTCGTTTTTCTTTTCCTTACTGTTCTGCTCTTAGTTACGCTGTAATTTAAGGGAATGACGAAAGTAACCCATCAGCGTACAAAAGGCTTCTTCTTCTATTTACGTACATAATACGCATGCAATTCAGAATACCGTATCTTTGTTTATTCAGAAAACTAGAAAAGATGCTTCGCTTGAATTTTTAAGTGAGGAGATCAAAACCTACAATAAGTAGCTAGAAACAGAGAGCTCTTCGATTCGGTACTCTCTTCTTTCTTCTTACTAGCATTGGTGAGTTGTCATCTGGTTAAATTGTATATGCCCTTGAAGATCTTCGTTTCAACTCCAAATGTCACATGAACTCAAGAATCTTATTCCAAAACTCTCGTTGCAATGCAAACAGTTGAATAATTAGTAACTTATTCAACTGTTTCTGGAAGAGGATAGATTTGGTGCTGGTTAGAGTGTTAGTATTGAAAGTGGTGTTTGTTAGAACGTCAGCCTAAGGTTTAAGGTTATCTAATTGACATATTATATCTTCACTCTATTTGCTTATACGATCAGTTAGTAACATTTCAGCTGATATTTTTGTTGTCTAAAACAGAAGTGGAATATATGTCGTTGATGGAAGGGGTTAAAGAAGGTATAAATTGCATAGTCCTCCTGATAGTTTGACTATAGATTTACATAACTCTGGTATATACTATTGTAGTTAGAGTGCTATAACTCGACTAAATATGATGCCTATCGTTAGAACTCAAAGCATATTGATATTCTATTGAACTTTAATTGAGAAGTTATTAAGGATAAGGGCGTTTTTACATACAGAAGATAGCCACAATTAAGAATCCAGTAGATATGTTGACAAATTCGTTACTTGCAAAGAAGTTTAAACATAGCTTAGATTTGGTGAATGTTCATATAGCTTAAATTCTTTTGAGTCTTGTAAGACCGTGAGTGATTTTTGGTTAGACATTGGATAATTTAAGTCAACGTAGAGAATTGTGAGGTATGTTTTAAATTCTAGTGAAATAGAATTTCACTAACCTTGGGATTATGGTGAAATAAAATTTAACTAATTTTAGACATGTATGGAAATAGAGTCTTACTACACCAATACTTCTTACATATAACTCTATAAATACCTTGTTAAGGGATGTATAAAGTGTGGTAAATTTATTCATACTTCTTGTATCGTCTTTCTCACTGTAATATAAGAATTAATGACCTTACAAGTAGACGTAAGTACCATCAATTAATTAAACTACATAAATTCTTGTAGTTTTTGCTTCCTTAGTTTTCATATATATTTCTTTTTTTTGCATAATTATTGGTATCAAAGCTAAGATTTATTGTCTCAATGTCTTTGCATAAGTTTATATTGAAAATTTTAATGGATCAAATGACATCACTTTATTGAAGGATAAGATAAGAGTCATTTTTATTCAGTACAGATGTGCCGCAACATTAGAAGTAGAAGAAAATCTATCAAAGAATTGGGGCTGGAGAAGAGAGATTCTATCAAAGGTGTATAGCGTAACATTACTGAGTCCGAGTGACGAGATCTTGAGAGAAGTGGTCGGCAAAACTAGTGCTGTTGCCTAAATAAGTATTAGAAGAAATCACTTACTAATCATTCATATCAAAAGAGTGCTTGTACATTTTAAAGATATTAGAAAACACATAGGCAAAAGATCAAAATGATAGTTTTAATCATATCATCTAGAATCTACAAGGTGTTAAGGATAAATTTGATGATAAGGATAAAGTAATAATCTTGTTATGTCCCTTGTTAAATTCATGTAAGAATTTCGTCAATATAATACTATATGTGAGAGAAATTATTTTTATCAATAATGTAAAAGATGGCCTACAATCTAAACAATTGATGAAAAAGGTTTTTGACACATATAAGGATGGATTAGAATTAGGTTTGACCGTTAGAAAAAGGTAAGAACAAAAGAAAGGATATTGGAAACAAGAGCAAGTTATGATTTAAATTGAAGGCAAAAAAATGTTTAATACTTTAACCGTAAAAAGAAGGGACACTTTAGGAGGGACTATCTATAGCAGAAGAAGGAAAACATAAAAAAGAGACAAATTATAAACTGAGTGTGGTTGAAATGCATATGAGTTTTCGATGGAAAGGATAGAAAAGGAGGTGATGTTTTAACAGTCAACAAGTCTAATTCTATAAGTTGGTGGGTAATAGACACCTGAGCATCTTATCATATAACCTTCAATAGGGACTAGTTCTGTTCTTTTAAATAGTGGAATGGTAATATCAAGCTAGGTAATAATGAAGAGCTTGTTGTCAAAGGTAATGTTCATTGCACATCCAACTGTATGATGGGATTGTTAAAACATTGGATGTCTAGTATATTACTAAACTTCGTAAAAATCTGATCTCCTTGGTTACTCTCGACAGTTAAGGATACAAATTTTCTAGTGGAAATAGGTAGCTAAATTTGTTAAAGTGCACTATGATTGCAATGAAAGAAAAATTACACCATAAAATATATCCCCTAGTAGGCTAGACAATAATGGGATCAATGGTTGTATCTCAATCATCTAATGAGAAGAATGATAGTATAAGTTATGGAATCATATATTATATTACATAAGTGAGTAGGGACTAGAGATTTTGAGTAAAAGAATTATTGAATGAAATAGTGACTAGGAAGAAGAAGTTATGTAAGTCTCATATTATTAGTAAGCAGTGCAAGACGAAACAATAAGTATACTTGAATTCTCAATTATGTTTATTCAAATTTATATGGTCCTGCTTCGTTTCAATACCATAAAGGATGTAGCTATTTTCTCATATTCATTAATGATTGCTCAAGAAAAGTATGTGTGTACTTTTTAAAGTCAAAAGATGAAAAGCTTGGAAAGCTTTACGAGTGGAAGACAATGATTGAAAACATACTGAAAAATAAGTCAAGACACTCAGAACAAGTGATAAGTTGGAATTCTATAATAATCCATTTAATGAGTTTTGTAGGAAGGAAGGTATAGTGAGGTACCACACGGTATGTATGCACCACAACATAACAGAGTTGTTGAATGAATAAACCAAACACTTACATAGCGTGCTTAATGAATGGGATTAAACACTAGATATCAAAGTAGTTTTAGGCTGAAGTAGTTAATATTGTTGCTTCTCTAATGAATAGATCTTCATTAAGTGCAATAAATTTTAAGACTCTTCAGGAGGTATCGTATAGGACTCCTTTTGATTATTATGGCCCAAAGATATTTAGTTATCTTACATACACTGCCCTTCAATTACTCTGGCCCAAGGATATTTAGTTACCTTACATACGCTTATATTAATGATGATAAACTAGAGCTAAGGACAATGCTATGTATATTTCTAGGGTATGCTCCTGGAGTTAAATGGTATAAATTATGGTGTATTAAAAAGGATAGAAGTTAAGGATTTATGATTAGTAGAGATGTTACTTTCGATGAATCTGCTATGTGTAGCCATAGGGAGAAGCTTAGTAATCTTGTAAGTAAAAAGGATCGAGGTCTTTACTAGACGGTAGAGTTTGAAATTGAAATTCCAATAAAGATAATAGTAAATTAGTCTATAGATGTGCATGATGAACAATTTGTGCAAAGTATAGCAATAAGAAAGGAAAAAGGAGAAATTAGGAAATTTATTAGGTATTTAGCTTGTATTGAAGTTGGGAAAATTAATCGCTTATCCTTTAGTAATGGTTGAAAGTATATATGATGATGAGCCAAAGACTTATAAAGAGGTAATAGACAATAAAGTTGTATTAGAATGATTGGTTTCCATGAATGATGAGATATAGTCTTTGAGCAAGAATGAGACATAGGAAATTATGCCTTTACTAAAAGGTGTAAAGTTAGTGGGATGTAAATGGGTCGTTAAGAAAAAGTTATTCTTATAGTTGATCTATCTAGGTTCGAGGTAAGGCTTGTGACACTGGGCTTCTTAAAAAGAGGAGGAAATCAACTATAATGTGGCATTTTTGCGAAGTATAAGACGATACGAGTTCTTTTAGCTATCATAAGCATATTTGATTCATAATTAGAGCAACTTGATGTTAAAATGCATCTGTACTTAGGAACATAAAAGATCATAACTTTATGTCCAGAAGAAGGAACATGTGTGTTTATTGAAGAAATCCCTAATACTCATCGAGATAATGGTACAAAAAGTTTAATGCATTTATGTAGTCTCAGTACTTTATTCACAATTAGTTTTACAATTGTGTTTACTCTAGGAAGGTGTTTAATAGTCCATAGATTTATTTGTTACCATACATTGATGACATGTTAATTGTAACTAAGAATAAGGTTTAACTTAATAATCTGAAGAACTAGTTGAGAAGTGAGTTTAAGATGAAGAATTTGGGTACAAACAAGAAAATTTTAGGGCTAGAGATGTAAAGGGATAGGAGTGCATGCTTGTTGTACTTATCATAAGAAAAGTACATTAAAAAGTTACTATAAAATTTTCAAATGGATTTGTTAAAGACAGTTTACACTATTTTTGTAACACAGTTAAAATTGATGTTGGTATATTACCTAGTTAAAACATTAAGAAGGATTATATTAAGCAAGTTCCTTCCTCAAGTACTACTAGAAGTCTAATTTATGTTGTGCAGTTCATAAAACAAGATCTAGCATATGCAGTTATGCGATAAGCAAGCTTATGAGTAATCTTGGGAAATCTCTTTAGGAAGTTGTTAAGTGGATTACATAATACCTAAGAGGTGCGAGTGATATATGCTTATTTTATGGTTCTAATGGTGTTGATGGCTATATAGACTCTAATTATAGTGGAGATCTCTTGAAAAGGAGATTATTGACATGTTAAATTTTTACCCAATTTAGATATGCGGCCAGTTGGAAAGCAACACTTCATTTTGTTGTCTACATCAAAAGTGGTATAAGTGTCATTTGATAGGAGTTAAAAAGGGAATAGAGTTATATGATTTTGTTGATAGTTTGGATATGAACATGCAATACTATATTATTTACTATAATAGTCATAGCACTAACCTAGCTCAAAATCTTACCTACTATAAAAGATCAAAGCATATTAATGGTAGGTTGAACTTTAATCAAGATGTTATTGAGGATAAGGTGTTTTCTATACAGAAGATAGTCACAACTAAGAATCCAACATATATGTTGACAAATTCATTACTTGCAAAGAAGTTGAAGAATAACTTAGACTTAGTGAATGTTCAAATAGCTTAAATTCCTTGGGGCCTTGTAAGACCGAGAGTAATTATTTAGTTAGACATTGGATAATTTAAGTCATGGTAGAGAATTATAAGGTGTGTTTAAATTCGAATGAAATAAAATTTCAATAACCTTGGACTTCTGGTAAAATAAAATTTAACTGAACTTAGACATGTATAGAAATAGAGTCTCATTTCACCTACACTTCTTATATGTAACCCTATAAATACCTTAAGGTTTGTGCAAAGTGTGGTAGTTTTATTCATACTTCTCCTTGTATCGTCTTTCTCATAATTATATAAGAATTAATCACCTTGCTCGTAGAGGTAGGTTGTTTGCATAATAATTGGTATTATAGCTAATATTTGTTGTCTCAATGTCTCTGCATAAGTTCGATACTAAAAATTTTAATAGATCAAATGACTTCACTTTATTAAAGGTAAAGATGATATTCGTTTTTGTTCAGTTGAGATGTGCATAAACATTAAAAGTAGAAGAAAATCTATTAAAGAATTTGAGGTCAAAGAAGAGAGATATTATATCAAAAGTGTATAGTACAATATTACTGAGTCTAGGTAATGAGGTCCCGAGAGAAGTGGTCAATGAAACTAGTGTTGTTTCCTTATGAAAATGATTTGAAAATAAGTATTTGAAGAAATCACTTACTAATCATTTATAACAAAAGAGTGCTTGTATACTTTAAAGATATTGGAAAGTATATAAACAAAAGATCACAGTGATATTTTTAATTAGATCATCTTAAATCTACAAGGTGTTAAGGTTACAATTGAGAATAAGGATCAAGTAATAATCTTATTATGTTCCTTGCCAAACTCATATAGGAATTTCGCTAATATAATATTGTATATGACATAAATTATTTTTATCATTGACGTAAAAATTGCCTTAGAATATAAAAAATTGATGAAAATGTTTTTGACATATATGAAGACGGATTAGAATTAGCTTTGATTTTCATAATAATGTAGGTACAAAAGGAAGGATATTGGAAACAAAAGTAAGTTCTGCTAAATTGAAGGCAAAAAATGTTTAATGCTTTAACTATATAGAGAAGGGAAACTTTAGGAAGGACTTTCTATAGCAAAAGAATGAAAACAACAAAAAAAGGAGACAAATTATAAAGTGAGTGTGGTTGTAATGCATATAAGTTTTCGATGAAAGGGATAAAAAATGAGGTGATGATTTGACAATCAACAAGTCTAATTTTATAAGTTGGTAGGTAATAAACACTTAAGCATCTTATCATATAACCTTCAATAGGGGCTAGTTTTGTTCTTTTAAACAGTGGAATGGTAATATTAGGCTAGAAAATAATGGAGAGCTTGATGTCAAAGATAATGTTCATTGCAGATCCAAATGTATGATGGGATTGTTAAAACATTGGATGTCTAGTATATTCCTAAACTTTGTAAAAATCTGATCTCCTTGATTACTCTCGATATTTAAGGATATAAATTTTCTAGTGGAAATAGGTAGCTAAATTTGTTAAAGCGCACTATGATTGTAATGAAAGAAAAATTACACCATAAAATATATACCTTAATAGGCTAGACAATTATGGGATCAATGGTTATAACTCAATCATCTAATGAGAAGAATGATAGTATAATTTATGGAATCATATATTAGATTACATAAGTGAGTAGGGACTAGAGATTTTGAGTAAAAAAATTTGTTGAATGAAATAGTGACTAGGAAGAAGAAGTTATGTAAGTCCTAAGTTATACGTATGCAGTGTAGGATGAAATACGATTCCAATAAGCATACTTCCACTAGAATTCTCAATTATGTTTATTCAAATTTATGTGGTCTCGCTTTGGTTTAATACCATAAAAGATGTAGTTATTTTATAATATTCATTAATGATTACTCGAGAAAAGTGTGAGAGTACTTTTTAAAGTCAAAAGATCAAGGTTTGGAAAGTTTTATGATTGGAAGACAATGATTGAAAAACATAATAAAAAATAGGTCAAGACATTCAGAAGAAATGATAAGTTGGAATTAAATAATAAGCCATTTACTGAGTTTTATAGGAAGGAAGGTATAGTGAGGTACCACACTGTGTACTATACCCCAAACAAATTAGAGTTGTAGAATGGATAAACTAAACACTTACACAGTGTGCTTATTGAATTGATTAAACCCTAGATATGAAAGTAGTTTTGGGCCAAAGTACTTAATATTGTTGCTTATCTAGTGAATAGATCTTGATTAATTGCAATAAATTTTAGGACTCCTTAAGAGGTATGTTATGGTACTCCCTTTAATTATTCTAGCCCAAGGATATTTAACTACTTTACATACACTCCCTTTTGATTACTCTAGCCCAAAGATATTTAGTTACCTCACATACACATATGTTAATGATGGTAAACTAGATCCAAGTGCAATTAAGTGCATATTTCTAGGGTATGCTATTGGAGTTATTTGTTATAAATTATGGTGAATTAAAAAGGATAAAACTCTAGGATTTATTATTAGTAGGTATGTTACTTTCAATGAATCTATTATGTGTGGCCATTGGGAGAAGCTTAATAATCTTTCAAGTAAAAAGGATCAGGGTGTTGACGAGACAGTGGAGTCTGAAATTGAAATTCGAAGCAAGATAATATTAAATAAGTCCATATGTTTGCAGGATAAACAATTTGCACAAAGTATAGCAGCAAAAAGGAAGGTATTTACCTTGTATTGAAGTTGGAGAAATTAATCTTGTATCATATCCTTTAATAATAGTTTAAAGTACAGATGACGATGACCCAAAGACTTATAAAGAGGCAATAGACAATAAGAATGCATCAAGATGATTGGTTGTCATGAATGAGGAAACAATCTTTAAGCATGAATAAGATATGGGGGCTTATACCTTTACTAAAAGGTGTAAAGCTAGTAGGTTGCAAATAGGTCTTTAAGAAGAAAGAAGTTATTCTTAAAGTTGATCCATCTTGGTTCAAGGCAAGGCTAGTGATATTGGGCTTCTAAAAAAAGGAGGGAATTTTCTACAATGAGGCATTCTTACCAATTATGAAGTATAAGATGATATGAGTTCTTTTAGCCATCATATGCGCATTTGATTTGGAATTGGAACAATTCAATGTTAAAATGCATCTCTGCTTAGGAACATAGAAGATTATATCTTTATGTCACAGAAGAAGGACCATACTTGTTTACTAAAGAAATCCCTAACACTTACCAAGATAATGTATAAAAATTTTGATGCATTATGTAGTTTCATTACTTGTTCATGATCAGTTTTACAATTGTATTTACTCTAAGAAGGTGTTAGATAGTAATAAATTTATTTATTACTGTACATTGATGACATGTTAATTGTAACTAAGAATAAGGTTGAACTTAATACTATGAATAACTACTTGAGAAGTGAGACTGAGATGAAGAATTTAGGTACAAATAACAAAATTTTGGGGGTAGAGATTTGGAGGGACAAGAGAGCATGCTTATAGTATTTATCACAATAAAGTACATTGAAAAGGTGCCACAAAAATTTCAAATAGATAAGTTAAAGCCGGTTTACACTCTTTTGGTAACACATTTAAAATTGATGTTGGTACTTTACCCCGTTCAAAAAATAAAAAGGATTATATGAAGCAAGTTCCTTACTCAATTGTAGTTAAAAGTCTAATTTATGTCATGCAATTCATAAGACTAGATCTAGAACATGCATTTATGCGGTAAGCAAGTTTATGAGTAATCTTGGGAATGATCAGTAGGAAGTTGTTAAGTGGATTATATAATACCTAAGAGGTCCAAGTGATATATGCTTAGTTTATGATTCTAGTTGTTCAACTAATGGTGTTGATTGCCATACAAATTCTAATTACGATGGAGATCTCTTAAGAAGGGGACTATTGACATGTTATATTTTTACCTTATTTGGAAATGTGGTCAGTTGGAAAGCAACACTTCATTGTGTTATTTACAACAAAAGTGGAATATATGTCATTGATAGAAGGAGATAAAAAAGGTATATAGTTGTGTGATTTTGTTGATAGTTTGGATATGAACAAGCAAAACTATATTATTTAATATGATATTTAGAGAACACTAAGCTAGCTCAAAATCTTATCTATTATAAGAGATTAAAGCATATTGATGTTAGGTTCAACTTTATTCGAGATGTTATTGATGATAAGGTGTTTTCTATACAAAAGATAGCCACAACTAAGAATCTAACAGATTGCTGACAAATTCATTACTTCCAAAGAAGTTTAAACATAGCTTAGACTTGGTGAATGTTCACATAGCTTACATTCTTTGGGGGCTTGTAAGACCTAGAATGATTTTTGGTTAGAAATTGGATAATTTAAGTCAAGGTAGAGAATTGTGAGACATGCCTTGAATTCTAGTGAAATAAAATTGTAGTGACCATGGAATTATGACGAAATAGAATTTAAATAACCTTAAGCATCTAAGTAATATAGTCTTACTAGACCTAGATTTCTTATAACTTCATAAATACTTTGTTAATTGTTATGTAAAGTATGGTAGTTTTGTTCATACTTCTCTTTTTATCATCTTTTTCATAGTAATAAAAGAATTAATCTCCTTGCTTATAAATGTAGGTCACATTAATTAATCAAACTATGTAAATTCTTGTGTTTATACTTCTTCTTATATCATCTTTCTTATAATAATAAAAGAATCTCACTTTATTTTTTTAGCAAAGTGCAATTTCTTAGTTCTTAATCTAAAAATGTCTCTATTTAATCAACTATTTGCTTAATGTTAATTGGAAATTGCTATTGGACCTACAATCGCATGTACTTACATGTATCTATAATAAATAATTTTTATTAATTTTATAGTAGTGCTATTCAAAATATATTTAAATAAGAGGTTTAGATAATAATATTTTAAAATTTTTAGTATATTAAAATTTTTTGACAATTAAAGAATATATTATATTTCTAAAAGGAGAAGGCCAAATCTTGGCTTAAGGGCCAAGATAGATCCTAAAAGGAATAACTATTAGCACTGAAATAGGACTTTCTAGAATCTAATGAACAAAAGTTAATGCTATGCAACTAATAACCCATTACCTAATATAGAGTACAAACACAATAAAATGGTATAAGAATCATAATGAGCATATTCAATTACTTTTAGATATTTCACCTATTGTTGATACTTGGAGAAATGGTCTCAACCTCTATTATAACAAATTCTCTTATCCAAGCTATGTTCCTTTGAATGGCAACTTATGTTTCTTGTTGTTGGTTCTTGAACACCCTTACTTTCCTTTCCCTACAAATGGAGTTAATGATATAGCCAAAAGCAATCTTGAAGAAGAAATGATCATATGTATAAAGTTAGTATGGATTGGTTCCTATTTTATTCCAATATTTGCTACAAGACCGTTGAATGCTCATCCAAAGAGCACCAACAAAGGAGCACTTAAAAAGGAGATGATTGATACTTTTAGAGTCCTCATATAAAGTTACAAATTGGGTTAGGAAGTGATGAAGTTGTGATCCTATCTAACACGTTGAACTTGTTATTAATTGTTAACCAAAGAATGAATAAGACTTTTGGTAGCTATGTTTGAACCTAACTAATTGATACCATTTAACTTTAGGGTCATGATTTCTAAAAAGATCTTTATAAGAGCTTTTAGTAAAGGTCCCTAAAGAATTCCCTTTCTAGTTAACTTTGTTTGCTCCATTAGGTTTATGGTAATGTAGTGCCACTTATTCGCATTGATCATAATCTTAACTCTAGCCTTTTTAGGAAATAGTAACCTTAAATTTTGATAGTTAGGAAACAAATACAAAGGCCTTCGATCACTCCAGTCATCAAAACATAATCATGTGTTTTTCCCATTGCTAATCTTGACTAATTGCACTCAGTAGATTATGTCTAAACTTAATAAGTTGCAAAATTATTGATAAACAATTAATCAACTATATTTATATACTTATATTTTGTGTGTTTTGCTTGTTATTTAATGGTTTTATAATATTTTTGGTACTTATTTCGCTTAAAGTGTGTTTATAGGTGATAATTGCCTTCATAGACCAAAAGGAGATATATTTAAGTGAAATTATGGCATGGAATGGAAGAATTGAAGAAATTGTGGACTTACATATTCATGCATAATGACATGTAAGTCACTGTTTACGTGTGGAGCTTCAAAGATACAATTCCTACCTATGTGGAGTTCCCTCCCCAAAACCCTAATTTTTACTATAAAAGGATATTGTTGAAGGCTACATAGAAAAGAAGCATTTTTTAGTTGAAAGAAACACCAAAGAAGAGGCAGTCTTAAACAAACAATGAAGAGACAAGAAGATTATGTCATAAACTTTGATAGAAAGCATCCTTCAATCCAAATTGCAAGAAGATTTCATTAGAGACAAAAGGGAGATATTGATTATGAATTCTTTTATTTCTATTAATTCTTCTGAATATTTGTTATCGGACTTTTTTCTATGTTTAGGAACTAAATTGTTTAGTGCCTAGGTGTGATGAATCCTAAGTTGTGATGATAATACGATATAATCTTTTCTTCAATGTAATTTTATTAATTGATTTATTGCGATTCAATTATTCATTATATTCTTGAACTAATATATACAGAATATTAGTCTAATGTTTGATTTCATATGACTGAGAATAAGAAATTGTTTTGTGTGAATAGATCTATCATAATTGGATAAAGGGTTATTGTTTAAGATATCTTAATGGGATTCATCACCTAGTTACTACTTATTTGATATTGACTATTTGTAGTATTTTCTTTATTTGAATTCATTATGGTGTGAACTTTAGTTTAATTTGTTTTCTTTAATTTTCAAGTAAATTTCTAACCTAATTCGCTAGAGAGATAATAGAAAAAGGTTAATACTAGTACTTACAGTCCTCGTATGATCAACCTGCACTTATTAGTGCTAGCTACCGCTATACCATGCACTTGCGGTTAAAACTTATAAATCGTTATAAGTAAAATAATTCATTCAATTATATATATATAAGGAAATAAAAATATTATTTAATTTCTAAAATTTCTATCCTTTAGCTATTGCCCATGTATCCATTTGACTCAAAATGATTCTTTATCAATAAATATTCTTCATAATATTTTGGCAAGCAACACTTTATTCACCAATTGAATAGATAAAATTCTTATACCACCTTCATTCCTTAGTAGACAAACATCCTTCTAGTTAACCTTAGCTTAAATTTTTTTATATGCATCACCAGTCCATAGAAAGTCCCAAAGAGACATTCTTTTAGCTAACACGGTGAGAGGACCAATAAACATGAAGATTATTTAGAATATAAATGATAAGTTGTAACATACTTATAAAAGAAAGACTCTTATTACACTAGCGACTAATTCTCCTTCACATTAAATCATGTATAGGTTGACATTGACCATAAGTAATCCTTTTGTTTATGATTAAAACTCCTAGATATGTAAAAGGGGAAGATCAGTAATCTATATAGATAAATGTTTAACATCTGCTAAAGTCATGAGGTGGCTTTTGTCTCTGTTAATTGGTAGTCCAAAAAGCTTATTAAAGGTGTTGAGGGCGTTAATTAAACAAACTGATGATTTAGGGTCAGCTCCACAAACAAGGAGAAGGTCAACATAAAAGAGAGGCTAAAGATACTTAACTATTTACACTTGTTATAGAACATTAAGTTGTCCCTTAGCCTTATATTCTGATTAACCAACCTCGTCAGAACTTCAATTCAAAGAGTAAACAAGTAAAGGGATAAAGGATCACCTTGTTTTATTCCTTTTGCACCTTTAATAAGTTGTTTATCCTTTTCATTAATAAGTATATTGAAGGAAGGAGTAGTGATATATTACTCAATCTAAGAGATGAATAAGGGGGAAAGCCAAAAGTCTCATGATAATGCAAAATGAAATCCAATATACTAAATCAAAAGCTTTATGAAAGTCAATTTTCATATGGAAGTTTTTACCATATCTCCTCATATTATAGTCCTTGTAAAATTCTTAAATTAGTCGTATGTTATCATTGATAAATCTTCTATCAATGAATGTGGTTTGAGTATAATTGATAGTTAAAGATAAGATCAACTTCAATCTAAAGGCTAAGAGCTTGGAGATTACTTTAAAAAGACTATTGCAGTATGCTATAAGTTTAATTATAATCTCTCAAGGACACACGGTTAGAGGATTTAAGGCACTGAATAGATGTGGGTTTTATTCCAAACCTTTAGTAACCTAACACTTCTGAAAAATTCCAGCACTGCACTAATTACTTGAGTTTTAAGAGAACCCTCAACAATTTTTAAAAAGGAAAGCATTTAGCCTATAAAATCTAGGAGCTTTATTAGGATTGAGACAAAATAAAGCTCATTTCATATTTTTAACAAAAAAAAAAGACTGTAAAGAATATCACATTAATATCTGGTAATTAGCTTGGGAATCAAAGAGTTGAGGATGTAAATGGAAAAGGAGCTAATGGAAGGAGTAGAGAAGGTTATTTAAAAGTAATAAGTAGTTAGCCTCAATAACGAGCTTGGTCACTTATACACTATCATCCTCTAATACGAGTGAAGTAATCTTATTATTGTTCTTTCTTAAAAGTAAAGCTTTATTAAAAAAACAATATTATTATTCATGTCTTTAAGCCATCATATTCTAGATTTTAGTTTTATCAAAGAGTAGTAATTCCCAATAATGTTGGTATAGTTCCTTAAGGCACTTTTCTCATTCAATTGTTTGTTAAAGTCATAAGGGGACTCGTATAACTCGTTTTACTTTTGATGAAGCAGTTCTCTAGTTATATCAAGATCTTGACAGATGTTTTAGTGGTGTCTCAACTTAAGTTTCTTAAGTTACTCCTCAACACACATCATTTTCTTGTGACAATTGAAAGATTCATAACCATTGATGTTTGGAGCCATACCCTTATCAACCACGTCTTAGAAATTGTCAAGGCTGAAAAAGAACTTGAAGGACCTAAAACGAGATATTCTTTTTCGAGAATTCACTAAATTATAGATTTCTATAGGAGAGTGGTTTAAATAAATACAGTTATCAACAAATACTTGCTAGAATGGAATTTCTCAAGTCATAAGTGATTGAGCAGGGCCTTATCAAGCTTTCTCTTTATAAGCCAATCATCATTTTGCTTATTGTTCTAGGGAAAAAAAATCTCCTTAAAATTGAGATCAATAACTTTAATGTTGGATAAATAAGACCTGAACTCATTATAGTGGTTCCTCATGCTTAAGTTCCCCTTAGATTCTGAAGCTTGGTTAGTACTAGTGAGATCTCTTATAATCAACTGTAGATTGTTGATAAACCTATAAACAGTTTTTATGTCCAGTCCAAAACGATGATCTTTAGAATAAAAAATAAGATGCATACGTAAAAGATGGCTAAAATATTTCAATTCCTAAAAGTATATAATATAAATGAATGACTTGGTCAGTGGAAATGATATTAAAAACTTCAACCTTTTTTAAGGTCATAGGCAATTACTAGTTGACTATAGTAGTGAGCATCATAATTGGTGATAATCTTTCAACTTCTACTAATAAACCAAAGATTAACACATTTGACAACTTTATGTTTAGTCTCCAAAAGGTCAATCTTCTTCTTTAAATAGCACCAAAATCTTCATTTGGGATGGTATAGTTTGCAACTTTTATATTACTTAGAGATAATGATACCTCACATAAATTTCTTTCCCATAGGAATCCATTTCTTCCTTTGGAACCTAGATGGGATCTCCGTTGATGAGTTACCAAGAAAATCTGCTATCATACCCTCTTCCTCATTTGATCGCATTAACGGAACTGAGTTAGGTAGATCCACATACACTTAACTTAGCACCTTCGATCCCCTCCATGGAGGTTGTTGTCTCATTCGTATGTAATGATTTCCTTACAAAGCTTGCAAGGTAACTTAATAAAATATTCAAGAGGATTATTATAGATATTAATCCTCAAAACAATATAATTGAACTTGAGTCCTTCCAATTAAATACCTAGTCTTTAATAAAGACGGGTTTGTCATTAATTTGACAAGGCTCTTATTTTAAGACCTTATCCACATTAAATTTAGGAAAAACTTGAAGATAAATAATCCAAAACCTCAAACAAAAAACTTTTCCAATATTTTGTTGCCAGACTTTCATGATAGGAAAATTATGTCTCTTATCAACAAAGAATCCAACTAATGATGTTGTCCATTTTATTGCTTCTGATTTCAGAACTTCTAGAGGAAGGGTAACAACACTAATCCCCTTAGAGACTGAAGGTGGGAGGAAAATAAGCTTCTCTATAGGGTAACAGTACGGGAAGGAGAGGCGAGGTTGGGGGAGGTAAGGGAACCTCTTTTGCCTACATTAAGCGATGTTTAGTATGAAAGGGTGGGATCCCTAAGAGTGAGAGGAACTGAGCCAATAAGAAGTAGAGGAGGAAATTGTGGGGCAAGAGGTTGAGAGATGGGCATAAGGAAAGCAAGAAAAGGTTCAAAAAAAAATCATTCCTTTAAGGAACAGTCAAAGTTAAAAATGGACGAGAAAAGCATACGAGGAGGAGGCCAGACGAAGAAGAAGAAGAAGGATCAAAAACAGAACTATAGGGCTATAAAGAATGAGGATTAGTGTAAGCCAACAAAAGCATCTAGAGCCAAAAGACACGAAGTAAAGGACATTTGAAAGGAAGAGAGACTAAAGAAAAGGAGCATCTCTTGAAAATCTTCAAGAGATGCTCCTTTTCTTT
>JAOTIZ010000003.1:28011768-28031038 GCA_027123425.1 Erythroxylum panamense | reverse complement strand
CTTCGACTTGTATTTATAGACTTTGTCTCCAACTGCTTCTTGATTCTTGCTTCTTGAATCTTGCTTCTTGGATCTTGAAAGAAACGGTTAATCAGTTGAGTTCTGTAACTAACCCGAACTGACACTTGCGTCTGCTTTCTTTTCTTCTTCTGCGTCTGTTTCTGTCTTCGTCTGTTTTTCATATCGCGTCTTCGTCTGCTTTTTAACTTCGCGTCTGCGTCTGTTTTATTAGCGTCTTCGTCTGCTTTTTAATTGCGTCTGCGTCTGCTTCTGCTTTTCACTTGCGTCTACGTCTGCTTTGCTTCGTCTGTATAGCTGCGTCTGCTTTTGTTTTTCTTTTATTTTTCTCTTTGTTATACATCAAAATCATATTTAAGTAAAGTCATTTTGACTTAACAATCTCCCCCTTTTTGATGATAACAAATTATACAAGTAAAAAGAAAAAATATGTACAGCTTGAAAAACAAAAAAAACTTATCTCCATGTGTTTTCTTCAGACGTCTTCATTAGTCTTCCTCCCTTTATCTTCTTCAGCATCTTCTTCATTCACACCACTTTGAATTTTTATCTTCCATTCTCTTCTCCCCCTATTTGTTATAATAAAAAATGATCAATGTTGACGACTCTTCAATAGTGCTGTCATCATTTGCTTCATGTCAGTCATCATCTCCTTCAGCTCTTTGACTTCTCCTTATAAGTGTCTAACTTCAACTTGCAAGTCATTAGGTAAACACCATATTGCTTTTCACCATATTTTATTGCTTTTCATGTAAATCAACATTACAAACATAGGACTAACATAAAGACATCTTTACTATATATTGCTATTCATGGCTAGAACATAAGGATGTGTAGGGTCAGCGAGGAGAAATAAAATGATTTGTAATAGAACATGGCCTTTGCTTGAGTCCTTGTATATACCACATTCCTGAGTCCTTCTTACTTCTTCCAACATTGCTTCAAATTGAATCAATTCTTATTTAAATTCTCTCATTTTCCTTTTAGAAGTAAAAACAAATCTTTATGCAAAATATAACTCATTTTGAGTATCAAATCCTCTAAAAAATCTCCAAACTGCAAGTATAATGTTATAAAGTCATGCTAAAGTAATGTGTACTTAGCATACATCATCGAGAAAGGAACTCCTTCTTCTCAAGCATTAATTTACCTTTTCTATTATTTATGATTACTCCAACTATAACAAAGAAAGGCCTGCCTAATAATAGAGTTTCGTCATTGTCCTCTTCCATATTGAGGATGTAAAAATCAACTAGAGAAGCAAACATATTAACTTTAATCAAAATATTATGTCTAATACCTCTAAGATGTCTAATAAATTATTTTTTATTTTCTTCTCTTATAATTTTAGTTTTGTAAAATGTCTATGTAATTCTTCAATTTACCCTTTTTTATTAGTAAATTGACCCTTATAATTTTTTTTCACTTTTTTAGTCCATAATTTTTCTAATACCCAACTATATATTAGAAGTTCAATTATATCTGAAAATTGAACAAAGAAAGACCTAAAACAAAAAATAATGCTTAAGAAAACTAAATATTTTAGAACAAAACAATATTAATTAAAAATAAATTAATTGATATGAAGCCTGAAAAAAAGCTTCTATTTGTTGAATGCTCTTGTCTCCCTCTACCTCCTCTAGCTTCTACTCGTTTATGATTCTCCATTAACATGTTTCAGTTTGGATTGGCCTCAATTGATAGTTGGTGGCTCCATTCTCTTCTTCCTCCTTCCTTTTTCCTTGCTCTCTAGACCTATTATTTGCCTCCAACTCTCTCTTTCTCTTCTTCATTGCTTCCCTAGTTTTTTAGCTTCACATCTGCTCCTACTAATCCTCTCCTTTTTATTAGCTATTCTCTATATTTGTGCTTCCCCTAAATGTCTCCTTCTTCACTTATTTCCCAGTAGAAATATTCCCTATCTCTTTCATATCAAGTTCCTTACAACTCAAGGCAATCAAACCTTCTTCTAGAATTAACACCCCTTCCTCTCTTCCTGTCTTATTCTTTAACATTATTTCTTCACCTTTATAAGTAGCCTCCAAATCTCCTCCTCTCTTAGGTCCTCTTTACTTGTCTTATCACTCTAAAATCTTGTTAGAGAAGTGATCTAAAGGCAATCACCTTTAACACTTATTGTACAAATCATTCTATGATTAATAAAGGCATTTTTCATTATTTCAATGTTCATATATTTAGAGATTTGATGTTGATCTTAAATTGATGTAATAAAATCTTTGATACAAAACACAACATGAAGAAAATCATGATGAGATCATGATAATGAGATTCCTATCATGTGTAATGATGTTAGTATCTAAACTTTCCATAGTTATAGGATTAATGAGATAGGATATTATTAATCTAGATACACTAGCATATGTTATACTCCTTGATTGGATCAAGCAGTAGATTTAATAAGTTGTGGACATGAGTTGTTTAGGGTTAACATATGGATGCTTACTAAGGGTAGTAAATACATTGGATTGACCTACTATGAGACAATCATAAGGATATTCTATTCTAGTGTCAATGATAGTCTCATTATAGCAATGGTGCAAGTATCCTTTGACTTAAGGTGTTCAAGGATATCTAAGATACTGATCCTGTGCTTTGACTCCATTCATCAATGCCTTTCAAAGGTTACTCATACGGTAGTGATTAGGTATAGTTTAAGGTATTCAAAGGTAATTGAGTAGCCAATATAACATTCACCACTCTTGATAAAATGAGATGATACCCACAGCCTCTTATTAGGGTTATTACTCGAAAATCTCTGGCCAGAGCAGATATATGCCATAAAGAGAGTCTTCAACGATACATAAAGTAATGAGATCCTCAAGACAAAATCTAATATCACTTGGGACTAGATGTGATGTAGTCAGCCTAGTAGGAGTTAACACTGTAACATCTCATCCTCATATCAAGGGTTAGGACCTGAAATTCCAATGCATGTAGGTTTAAAGAGAGCTTAAGGAAATGCATTTTTCTTGCTCATGCATAATGTTAGCATATATGCATATGAATATCAAATCTTTTCACAAAAATAAGTGTACATGCATTCATTGACAACTTCCAGGTATGATTGTTTTTAAATGTGATGCTAATGAAAGTGACAAGTAGAGGAAGTGGAAAGAGTGATCTAGGTATGAGTTGAGATAAGGAAAGATTTGGAAATAAAATTGGTAGTAATCTGGAAAATGTTCACTAAATATGCTTCAGTCCTTTAGCCATAACGTTTTCTCTAGTTGTCCAAACGAGATGATTCTTAATTTGGATTAATCTAGAGATATATGGCTATATTTTGTATGAAGACATTAAATTTCAGTTCTGTCTCTAAAAGTCTCAAAATTGTCATGAAGTGAAGAATTGGGTGCAGTGTTGGTGTATGAATGAAAATTTTGTCTTCGAATTTTAGGGGCAAATTTGGGATTGATATAGATAGATTTTGGCAAAATTTCCTATGGAAAGTTGTAGATCTTTCTTTTATCTTTCCAACGGTATATTATATGAAAAATTTAGACATCAGAGTCAAAAGTTATGATTTGTATAAGTGAATACATTCTAGACAAAAAAAGCAGACGATAGAAAATGAGACGATAGAAATGAGACGGGAGAAAAGCAGACGATAGAAAATGAGACGAAAGAAAAGCAGACGATAAAAAATGAGACGATAGAAATTAGACGGAAGAAAAGCAGACGATAGAAATGAGACGATAGAAATGAGATAGAAGAAAAGCAGACGATAGAAAATGAGACGATAGAAATGAGACGATAGAAATGAGACGATAGAAAATGAGACGATAGAAAATGAGACGATGGAAATGAGACGATAGAACTGAGACGAAAGGAAAGTGAGATGATGCAAAATGTGAGACGATACAGAAGTCAGATGATAGAATTGGCCTTCGAGGTCTCATGAAAGTTATAGATCTAGAAGTCCTCTTTCCAATGGTACAAAAATGAAGTCAATCGGACCTCTGTAGCAAACGTTATGACATTCGTACTGAGACATGTACATTTCAGGTGAGGGCATAAACGTGTTGGAGTCTTTTGGCTATAACTTCTTCTCTAGACCTCCAAATGACCTGATTCTTGAACCATGGGATTAGTAAGACTTTTCTCTACATCTCCACCAATAATTTAAGCTACCTGAAATTTATGGTGAGAGATTGAGTGAAAAGAGTGAGATGGGTACAGAGAGTGTGTTCTTCAATCATATGAACTGGAGTTATCTCACTGAACATGCCTCAGTATTTTGGTGATATCTTGATCTGTGGAGATCCAATCGAGTTGATTCTTGTTGAAAATTAAACTAGAGACATGGAGCTACATCTTATCTAAAGAATATGTAAGATCTTTGTTTGTAAGTTATAATTATATCTATAAACATTATATTATTTATTATATCTTGTATTTTTCTTTAATAAAACAGAGTGAAAAGGAACTATATGGATAAGAGTGTAATAGGATCATACTATACAAAGTCACTCACTTTAAGAAAGGTAAAAGGTGGATGTTAGAAGAAGCGGAAAATAACTATGTAAGTATAAAAATTTATTTAATATTTAAGTTTATTTATTTATGTAGTAGTAACTAATAACATTGGCATTGAAGATTGGTTTTGTTTTTAAAATTTTAGAATAAGATGTAAGAGTTGTTACAGAAATCAATGTCTGAGGGGAATAAGGCCAATATAGAAGACATTTGCAATACCATGCTTAGTACACGTTCTGGTTATATCAAAGGTCTTGACTTTGTCCCTAAGCCAAATGCTTCAACTTCATCAAGTAAAACATTTATTGAACAACTTCAAGAGGAAAACAAGACACTTAAGGCTTAATTACAACATAATCGAAAAAAATTCACCAAGTATAATAAGTACCTTGGAAAAATACTTGACCCGGATTATAATAGTGGTGAAGATGAAAGCCATCATCATCATCATCACACCCAGTCTGAAGTCCCGCAGTGAAGCGGGGTCTGAGGAGATCTGATAGTATGCAGCCTTACCCCTACATGGTAGAGAGGCTGTTTCTTGTAGACCTACATGCAGATGCGACAAAAAAATCATGACGCAGAGAGAGAAATTTAAGTAAATAGAATTACAATACAAGACAATAAAAACATACCTACGGGTTGACCAGATCTACTATTATCTTACACCTTGTAATGACTGGCTCTTTTGTCGCCATTTGCTTCAGGAGTCTTCATTGCGTGATCCTAAGAATGAGACAATCCTACAGCTTTAGACGTCCATCACGAGAATCTTCCCCAAACTATAACTTCTCTGCAACCTAGCCCAAAAACGTTTTACTCGCAATACTTCCTATGCAGTAAGTATGAGGCTCGAGGACTCTAAATGGTGTTGTTAACCTTTATCCTGTCCCGCCAGACTTTCCTAACTCTAGCAACTGCCTCAGTGCGGGCCAACTTTGACATATCTTTCTTGATCACTTCCCTCTAGGTCTTGTAAGGCTGTCCTTTCCTCCTTTTGTATCCACTAAGGTTTATTAACTCACAGCATCGTACTGGAGTATCAGGGGGCCTCCTGTGCACATGTCCAAACTACCTTAGCCTTTTCTCTCTCAATTTGTCTATAATATTAGCCACCTGTAGTTTGGCTCTCACCACCTGATTTCGTGCCCTATCCCTGATGGTAATGTCATACATCCACCTAAGCATACGCATCTCTGCTACCAACAACTGTTGTGTATGCCTACATTTAGTAGGCCAACACTCTACCTCATATAACATGGTAGGCTGAATCACCATTTTATAGAACTTCCCTAATAGCGCTAATGTACTACCTAGGAATGCCCTTATCCTCCAAACACCACCATATGAGTTCTTTAGGCACCCTATCGTACGCCTTCTCCAAATCTACAAAAACTATATGCAAGTTCCGTTTTCATTCCCTATAGTTCTCCATTAGTCTCCGAAGGAGATGTATTTCTTCTGTTGTGGACCTACTACGCATAAATCCGAATTGGTTGGCCGATATAGAAGCCAGTTTCCGTACTCTCTTTTCATTCATTTTCTCCCACAGCTTCATGGTATGACTTAGTAATTTGATGCCTCTATAGTTTTGACATTGTTGAATGTCTCCTTTGGCCCTGTACAAGGGGATTACCTTACTCAATCTCCATTCGTCCGGCATCTTGGCTGACTCGAGAATCTCACTAAAGAGCTGTACTAACCACTCAATATCGACAACTCCTATTTTCTTCCATACCTCTATAGGGATGCCATCTGGTCCTACAACACTTCTGATCCCCATCCCCTTCAATATTTTTGTAACTTCTCCCCTCGTGATCATCCCCCATAAGTTCCTATTTAGACAAAGTCCTAACATGGGAGGTTCCTCGAACTCTATGACGACCATTATGTCTTTATTATATAGGCCATAAAATTACCTCTTCCATCTCCCCTCGATGGCTTGATCATCTGTGAGTACTTGTCCCTCTTTGTCACGCATACAGTGACTTGGTTGAAATCTGCCGTCTCACGTTCCCTAACTCTCGATGTCTTGAAATTCTTTATGTTCCTCTAACCGTATCCAAATCCTTGTACATATTTTCATACACTTCTCCTTTGGCCACTGAGACAATCTTCTTTTCCTTCTGTTTTGCCAGTTTATACCTCACTCTATTAATAATCCGCTCCTTTTCTATTGCACTTGCCATCAAATCGTTAAATGCTCTCTTTTTTGCCTTTATCGTCCCCTAGACCTTGTCAGACTACCACCAGGATTAGATCTGGCCTCCACCTCGTCTTCTAGAAACCCGTAGGAGTTTAGTGGTAGTCTCTCTCACTACGAGGGCTACTCCCTGCCACATCCTATTCGCACTCCCATGTACACCCTATAGTGTATTATTCCTAGCCTGAGTCCTAAAATGTTCCACCATGTCCCCTTTGAGTCTCCCCCATCTGATTCTGCAATATGGCTTGGACACCAACTGTGCTCTTCAACCCTTGATTCCTATATCCAAAACTAACAATTTATGTTGGGTAGATAGGCATATTGTCGGGAGTACTTTGCAATCCTTGCACCATGATCTGGCTCTTGTCCTGACAAGAAGATAATCAATTTGTGTCTTGGTTGCACTACTCTGAAACGTCACCAAGTGCGCTTCGTTTTTCTTAAAGAAAGAATTTACTATTACAGCTCAAAAGCTACAGTCATGTCCAATAAATCAACCCTACTATCATTTCTAGTGCCATATCTGAAGCCTCCATGAGTTCCTATATAATCGGCATAATCGACTCTTATATGCCCATTAAAATCCCCTCCTAGGACAATATTAGAGATTTGTAAAAACACCCCCTCCAGTGTCTCCTAGAATGTACGCTTTTGATGTCCGTCAGTGCCAACTTGAGGTGCATATACACATACTACATTGAGAACCACACTGCTTAAAACAATTTTTGACACCATATCCTATCATTGACCCGTGTGATCGCCACTACTCTATTTATCAATCCCATTTAGTCTCCTGAATGCATGCTATTTGGATCCTATACTTATCTAAAATTTCTACCAATTATAAGGACTTTCCCGTGAGGGTCCTTACGTTCCACGAGCCTATTCTTACTACATCATCTCCGTCTAAATTCCTAGATGTTACGCGTACCGACCCACTTGTACTGATTCCATTCGTGCGATCCGACTACATCCCTTCTACCCCGTGACTCTTACGTTTCCCACATGTACTCTTTTAAGAATTCCTTGAATGCTACAACTAATAGACCCTACCACAGAAGGAGATAATAAAAAAACTGTAATACTCCCAACAAATAATAATAAAATACTAAAGAAAATAATGATAAAACTAAAGCTAATAAGACATTCAGTAAAAGGATAAAAGTAGTAGAATAATAACAACAACAACAACAACAACAACAACAACAACAACATCATCATCATCATCATCATCAACAACAACAACAACAACAACAACAACAACAACAACAACAACAACAACAACAACAACAACAACAACAACAACAACAAAAACAACAACAACAACAATAATAATAATAATAATAATAGTGAAAATATTGATAATAAATAAGATAAAGTTAATAAATAAATAATAACAATAAAGATAATATTGCTAATATAATAGATAACATACTAATAATAATACTAGTACCAGATAACTAACAATCGTAAAAAAAAAGATACTACTATAAATAAAAAGAAGTCAGTGTCAGAATCTTAAGCAGTGATCAATTAATTCAGGCATAAAAGACAGAAATTGTATATAGGAAGGGCACATAGGAAAACAAATTGAAAAATCAATGCCCATGCAAGTACCTTAGACCAATAGGAAAAGGAAATAACAACAAACCACACTTGTAAAAGCTTTGTCTCCCAGAAAGCCTCAACCGTTGATTCTGCTTTAGAAGGCTTTTGCTAAAAAAGTTAAAGAGTCAAGTTAAAAGGAAAAATATCCAAGGGGATTGTCTTGTATAAATAGCTACGTCCGGTTCTAAAATGGGCGACCAACAGTACACAAAAGGAATGGTATACTGGCTCTCTCTCACCGTAGCAGACTTGTCAGGCAGCTCAAGGAGGGTAACAAAGGGGACTTTTGGTGTGTTAGATGCTATATGTCAGTGAAAGACGTTTGGCCAGAACGAGTAATGCGAGGTCCAATGTTCCAGCTCCGTCAAAATCTAGCAATAAGCTTGGCTTTCAGGCCAACTTTTGTTCCTACTTATGGAGTTGTTGGTGATCGAAGATGTCTCCAACAAGGTGTCTAGAGTTATTGGTTTTGGTAAGGTTTCGGAAGATGAGATGAGGATGATTGATGCGTAAACACGAACTCCCATTTGGACTGCTCCTCTTGAACGATGCGATTATATTTCTGAAAGAAGAGGCAATGAAATGCATAGCATGAAAGAGTAAACCGTTCTTCGAAGAGATCGTTCCATTGAAGAAAAACTGTGATGACAATGAAAATGGTGAAATGAAGGAGAAGGACTCTAGAGACAAGAAAAACTGGATGAGCTCTGTTTAGTTAAGGAACACGTATAATTGAGCATCTACTGAAAAAAAAACCAACGTTGCTTCAAAAAGAGAACCCAACCCCCTTTTACAGAGGATGGGAGTAAATGGAACTAGGTCTCTCATGTGCTTGTGACCGCAAAAACTTCACCTAAGCTGGAATAACCATGAGCTTCATCCCCTTCAGCAACTAATGATCATCCACCAATACATAACAAAACTCCCGACTGTAGAAATAAACACCCTTTACCAACACAAGTTAGACGTGGTACCTACTTCTCTAACTTGTGTAAGCAATGGGGTTGAAAAATGGCATCGATCTCAATCCTACAGATCTCACAAGTTCAAAGAATTGGGTTGAAAAAAAGCATCAATCTCAATCCTATAGGTCTCCGAAGTTTTCAGAGAAGTAGCTAGAACCAGCACTTTTTTACAGGGTGAGATTTATAATTAATGGCTTAGAAGAAATTAAGCAATGGCGTAACTCAAGGGAGATGGCTTTAAAAAAATAGCTTACGATCCCAAAGAGACAGTTTAAGAAGCATAAAGAGAAATTGTGCTCCTGGCAACTAGGCGTTGGGGCTGAGGTGGTGTTTATATCTCTTATAATTTTTCTTTTAATGGTTTGTATTATAATTTAAATTTAATACTTTTTCTTGGATTACAGAATTGAAGAAGTTGCAATGGTTGAGTGATTATGTCATAAAATGTTGGGCCCCAAATTTTTTTCTTGATAAATAAGCATGATTAGATTAATTTTGGGATCTTTCTAGATTAGTGTATGTTGGAAATGATTAGCATTTTAAAGTTAATGAGATTATGTTACATAGGTGAATTAAATTAAAAGTTAAAGTGATAAGTTACATAAGGGGTATTTTGGGGAGATCCCTTAAGTGGGAAGGCTTTAAGGCTTTGAAGGAGGGCAAAAAATGGGAAGAGGAAATTA
This sequence comes from Erythroxylum panamense, assembly GCA_027123425.1. Lineage (NCBI taxonomy): Eukaryota > Viridiplantae > Streptophyta > Magnoliopsida > Malpighiales > Erythroxylaceae > Erythroxylum > Erythroxylum panamense. The sequence continues at coordinate 28,021,061 of JAOTIZ010000003.1, read as the reverse complement.
TTGACTTGTATTTTTAAAAAGGCCAAAACGTGGTGAGGAAGAACAAAATAGAGAAAGCAAAAAAAGTAAGAAAGAAGGTAGAGAGAGTGTCGTGGGTTTAGAGGGAGAAAAGAATTTTAAGCTAGGTCTTGATTTTTCTCAACCTTCAAAAGGAATTTTGAGAGTGATCAAGAAGGGAAAAATATAGGAGAAGATAAGAGCCTTCTTTTGAACCAAGCATTTCTTCATTTGGAGAAGATTTGAGGTAAGAGCACTTTAAGGCCTTGGATTTTGGAAGGGGTTTTAGTGTCAAGAGCTTAGCAAGTGCATGGGTTTTAGGGTTCTAAGATCAACTTATACATTAGTTTCTTTGGGTTCTCATCTGAAAATTTCCATTGATTTGGGATGGGAATTTTGTTTTTGTTAAAAAGGGAATCAAGAAAGACAAGAGAAGCAAGAGGAGAGGCATATTGGAACAAGACATAATCAAGGACTTCAAGGTGGGTTTCACTTTTATAGTTGGTAATAAGCCAACAAAAATTTTCTTTCAAGAAATGACAGTAAATAATTTTGCAACTACGTCATTCATGTGCATTTAATGTTTTTTTAAAATGCTGTAAGATTGTGCTACATATTTATACCCGATTTGTGTGATAATTTCTGAAAAGTTGTTTTTAAAATAATTTTTTGAAATAATGCATGATTATGAAACCATACTTTTGAAAAAGGTTTATAAGATATAACAAGCATGTGAAAAACAAGTTTTCAAGAGAATGTGCCATTTTAAGCATCAAGCTTTCAAGATTTTGAAATCTATGTGTTATGTGGTTTGTGGTAGTCCCTCAAGAACAGTCACGTGCACGTTGACCCAAGCATAGACTTCTCCCGACTGCCCTCTAGTGGCACGGAGGTCCTTCAAGGACTCCCTCAAGAATTCACGACTATATAGGACCATTATATTAGGAATGTGTAGTGCATCACGCTTTGGACAGACCCAAATCATTTGACATGTTTATGTGTTTATGACAAGTTGATATGAGTGATGCATTCATGATTTGCATACACATAAATTTCTGTATTGCAAATGACTTATAAATGTTTTTGCTTGTTATAATTATAAAATTGTTACCCACGGGCTTTAAGCTCACCTTCCAATCTACTCCCACACATTCAGGTGATGAGCATGATATTGAGTAGGTCAAAAGGGCAATGCAGCACTCCTAGTTTTGATTATTTCGTATTTGAAGCAAGTTTTGTAAAGCAAGGCTTTAGTTGCATTTGAAGCAAATCATGGTTCATGTATCTTTCATATTTTGAGATTTTGATGTATTAATGTAGTTGCGGCTTGAAATGCCCACTAAAGCATTGTAAAACTTTTATCTTTTGATGCAAATAGAATACGTTTGCATTTTTACTCGTGACTCTCTCATATTTGTACGTATGAACTTGAAATTTTTTTCAAGTTTCATAACGGAAAATTTTTTCATTTTCTGACTTTGGGGAAAAATCTGGATTAATCTATACTGATTTAGGCAATTGTGTCTTCTGTAAAGTTGTAGGTCTCTCTTTTAGCTTTCTAGTGATATATGATATGAAAATTTTGGGCATCCAAGCGTAAAATTAGAACCCTTATAAGAAAAAATGTTCAAGAGTTAAGTTGCATCATCTTCTGTGTTTTGTATCGTTTGTGTTTTGCTTTTTCTGCCTTTTTACTTCTTCTGTAATGACGTCATCTTCTTCTGTGTTTTGTTATGATGAAGTCATCTTCTTCTATATTTTGTATCATCAGTGTTTTGCTTCGTCTGTCTGTTGTATCTTCTGTGTTTTGTATTGTTTGCCTTTTGTATCGTCTGTGTTTTGCTGATGTGTTTTCTTCTGTGTTTTGCTAACGCGTCTTCTTCTATGTTTTGCCGACTCGCTTCTTCTGTCTTTTGCTTCTTCTGGGTTACTATTCATAAACTTCTTCTAGGTTACTGTTTATAAACTTCTTCTGCCTTTTGTTATCTTCTGTGTTTTGCCGGTTCGCTTTTTTTGCCTTTTACTTCTTCTACCTTTTGCTTCTTCTGTGATGATGTCATCTTCTTTTGTGTTTTGTTATGATGACGTCATCTTCTTCTATGTTTTACTTCGTCTGTGTTTTGTTTCTTCTACCTTCAGTACCATTTTTAGTCCTTCTGAAGATAGAATCAGACCTCAAAGTATTCGTCAAAGTTGTAAATCTAAAAGCCCTTTTTGGAAATCACCTTAATAGGATCTTAAATCGATATCCCAATTGGCCGTTATGCTAAGTGTCCCAAGGTTGGTGCAAATGTTTAGGTTCGACATCTATTCGAAAATAGTAAGTGTAAGTTGTTCTAGAATTTGTCTTGGTGGGGGCACGCCATCCTTGTGGAATACGCGTTTAGATGTCACTTAGGATGTCGGGCTCGTGACTTTCAAGGGCGGGGTGTCCAACATAAATGGTAAAGTTATGTGATTTTTTTAATTATGCAATATTGTTTCAATAATCACAATATTTTAATTATATTTAAACTAAGCATTTTGGATTATTATAGGTTCATCGGCATATTGCAATTTTTTTATAATCTCAGCATTTATAATTTATGAACTAGTCTCTATATTTATTATTTTGTATGTAAAAATTGTTGAAGTTGAATTAAAATCTTGTATATGAAGAAATTTAACAATATTTTATTTTTATATATAATATTTCAAATTATCAATTATTTTTGAACAATTTTTTATATAATAGACTAACAATAAAAATATATTGATACATTATATACGATAATATGGATTAACAATGTAACAAATAATTAATTCCAAAATATTATAACATTTAGTTAAAATGTAGCTAAAATTTTTTGACTATATTTTACAAAATGTAGCTAAAAATATTTTTAAAACATTTGGTTTTTAGCTACGTTTCTTTTGAATACGATCCTTGAAACGTAGTCAACAGTTTTTAGCTATGAAAAATAAGTGTAACCAAACCTATTGGTGATGATTCAGCAAAACGTCGCCGTGTAGCCAGAAACTATGACGATTTTTCAAAAACGTCGCTTACAGCTTTTAACTATAGGAATTTGGCAATGTTTTATGTGATGAAACTAAATCGTCGTCAACTATTAGCAACGATTTTGTACTTTTGACTATAGTGACAAAACCGAACACTGTTGTAATAATACATATCAAGTATATCCCAACATTAACAATGCTAATGATACATACATATTACATCAAGTACTACTCGTAAAATATACAAATCTAACCGGTTTTGACGGTTTAACTATAAAAACTTTAAATAGAGGTTGAGTTTTCGGTTTGATTTTTAATTTTTTTGGTATAATTTACTTTAATAATTCTTATTGTTATCGAATAATTTATTAATTAATTGGTCAATTTCATAAATTAATTATTTTTTATAAATTAAAATAAATCAATTAATTTTCATTTAAAAGTCTCTTTTTTTAATTAAAGTTTAATTTTTTTCTAGGAAAGAAGAGTCACCTTTAATTATAAAATTTTTATTTTTTTAATCTTTAATTAATTTTATGATATTCTAATATTGGTTTAATCTTTTAAATATTAAATATCTTGTTTTACGGTTTAACTTTTTGTTCGGTTTTTTAAATATTACCATATGCATTTATGGGTTAATTAAACAAAGGTTGAAACTTGGAAGCATCTTAATAACAAGGCGTTAAGGAGACGAGAAGTACTCGTGATTTAAAGTTCTTTCAATTAGCTGGAGAGTAACTCATACATTATATGCACTACTTTATGATTCCTATATATCCTTCATAAGTATTGTCGTCAATTAAACTGCTCAAAGACAAGATATTAGATATCCATGTCATTTATTTATTTATCTGTTTAAGAAAATTAACAAGATTAAGTAACCTAACTTAACAACGCAATTAGTTTAGCCTGCATGGCCTATTTAATTACCGAACCAACCTGAAACTAATTAGCTACGCAGGCCATACTTAGTTTTGCATGCATCTTTAAGGATTAGAAACTCTTATAAATGGAACAATTAAACAAGAGATCAAGCTCAGGTAAAAACACACAGATAATTCCAACAAAGGAATCTTGGTTAGATTTCCGGTACTTTTTGATCTCTTCATATATATCTATAAAGAACAGATAAGTGAGAGTTTGAGGACTCTGCGAAATCTCCATGGATACCCTTCAACTAGAAACAGTAGTCTTTTTCTTAGATTTCTAAGCTTGGCAGCGGCGATTCAACCAAAGGAAAATCAGCTTCAGTGATGTCAAGAAACCCCCTAGATATCCAGCTTAATTTTACATTTTCTTCTCACATCAATCCCTGATTTTGTACTATTAACACATCATCATCAGGATAGCAAACTAGCAATCACGTTCAAAGTTTTTCGACGCTCGACCTTTGTCTATGCATGTGTTCCCAAGTTCGACCACCTTCGACGGGACAACAATATCGAACTAAACCAAGCTAAATATCAATTTTCTAGTTTCGGTAATAGTTAAGTAGGACGAATAGGACGGCTCGTCAGTCGTCACCTTTTTATCTTATGTAAATCGGTCCATGTTGCACAAAACTACGAGATCTATATGTATAAGTTGTGTTGTATAGTCTTGGCAAGAAAATATGACTAAGATATAATATAACCCTTTTCATTAGAATAATCCTTTAAGTTTCTATTTATATACGTCTTCCATTTAACTTAAACATGGAGAGATTAAGACAAATTTCTTTTCAAGGCAAGGCATAATTCATTTTCATACCCTTTAATCATAGGTATATTTATAAGGTAGATATAGTTCTTAATATGAGTTATTATACAGTAATTTACATTGGAATGATATGATTGATTCTGAAGCTGTGAACTCAAGAAACTTATAAATAATGAAGGCTATTCTTAAATTTGGAGGAAACAGTTCCCACAAATACGGCTGCATGACAAATTCTAATCATAAGAAGAAACAGCTCCCTCGTAACACACCAACACTTGACATAAGTTTTTCACCATATCCATGAGTCTAGCTCACTCTCTCAAATGAATCACTAACTAAATAACTAGTGCAGTACTACTACTGCTGCTGCTGCTCAGTTGTTCCTGTGATGCTCTAGTTCGATGGGCCATTGCTGCAGCAAAGACCTTGTTCCTGATCCATCCTACAATGCAGAAATTAACAACACCTCCACTCTCAACCCCAGCCACAAGCCGCCTCCGTTGCAGGCGCCGCCGCAGCAGTCCGTTGAGCCTAACATGACCATTTACGCATCTAGTCCCTTCCCGAGTCCGCTTCCAGCGGGAGTGCGATCGTCTCCCACGCCTGGGCCTGGGAGCAGGAAGTTCAAGTGGCCCTTACCGCCACCATCGCCGGCCAAGCCCATCATGGCCATCATGAGGAGGACGGGGCTCAAGAAGAAGAAGAAAACCCAGCAGGGGACTACTCCGGAGGGAAAGGTGGCACAGGTGGAAGCAGAGGTGGAAGAGGAGGAGGAGGAGGTGCTGACGCCGTTGGATAAGAGTTTCGGATACGCCAAGAATTTCGGAGCCAAGTATCAATTGGGGAGAGAGATTGGGAGAGGGCATTTTGGTAATACATGTTTGGCTACGCCCAAAAAGGGTGTGCTTAAGGGACACCCTGCTGCTGTTAAGATCATCTCCAAAGCTAAGGTCTTTGTTCTTCTGCTTCTGTTTTTCACTAACTCAACTAATCATGTCACTAAATGCTTAAGCAAGCAAGGTTTTGTTCCATAAATGCCAGATGACTACTGCAATGTCATTAGAAGATGTTCGTCGGGAAGTGAATATATTGAAAGCTTTATCCGGACATAAGCATATGATTACTTTTCATGATGCCTTTGAAGATGATGACAACGTCTACATTGTTATGGAGTATGTTTTTGTCGTTCTTCCTATCTGATCTAACCTTAATTCTTTTATTTGGAATGGTCTGGAATCATTTTTTAATGTTGTTCTAAACTTTTTTTTTTATTTTTTTTAATCTTTGCTCTTAGATTATGTGAAGGGGGAGAATTGCTGGACAGAATCTTAGCAAGGTAATAAGAAAAAACCCTACTAAACACAGTATTTTGCTGAGCATCATGGTTCAAGTAGTTGATATGGCGCATTGCTGAACATTTCCTTGGGCAGAGGTGGACGATACATAGAAGAAGATGCTAAAGCCATTGTTGTGCAAATACTAAATGTAGTCGCCTTTTGCCATCTACAAGGTGTTGTACATCGCGATCTAAAACCAGAGGTACACGACCATTTGATCCAAACAACGGAAAATCATCTCTAGGGAGCCATCAATGTTTACATCTTACTTTAACAAATCATTCTGTTAACACTTGGCAGAACTTTCTCTTCACCGCGAAAGATGAGGATGCTCCAATGAAGATCATTGACTTTGGTCTATCTGATTTTATCAATCCAGGTAAAATCTAGGAAAGTCCAGGAACGTTATCCTGAGGTTCCTATTTCGATCCTCATTAATAGTGTCTCTGTTTTGAGATGATAGATAGTATGTATGTATGCAGATGAACGGCTCAATGATATCGTTGGCAGTGCGCATTATGTTGCACCTGAGGTTCTACATAGGTCGTACAATGTTGAAGCTGACATGTGGAGTATTGGCGTCATAACATACATATTACTATGTGGAAGTAGACCTTTCTGGGCCCGGACAGAATCTGGAATTTTCCGTTTCGTGTTAAGAGCTAATCCTAACTTTGAGGATTCACCGTGGCCTTCGATATCACAAGAAGCTAAAGATTTTGTGAAAAGGCTTCTCAACAAGGATCACAGAAAAAGAATGAGCGCTGCACAAGCTTTAAGTAAGTCAAAAGTCTTTTGAGTCAGTCAAATTAGTTGGACATTCTTCTGGTCTGAATGTGATTGTTTCTGCATGAAGCTCATCCATGGCTACGAGACGAAAACCGAGCTGTGCCGTTGGACGTTTTCATGTACAAGTTAGTCAAGTCTTATATCCGTGCAAAACCTTTCAAGCGTGCGGCGTTGAAGGTTATAATTACAATAAAACTAGCTACTTGCATCGTAGTTTCATATTTCTTATACTGATCCATGTTGTTGCACTTGCAGGCTCTTTCCAAAGCTATTCCAGAAAAGGAGCTCATCTACCTTAAGGCTCAGTTTAATCTCCTGGAACCAAAAGATGGATTTGTCTCTGTCAATAACTTCAGAGCGGTTAGTTCATGCCTCCACTTAGCCTCTATTCAACTTTCAAAACTGAATCCTCTTATTTCTAATTAAACTTGGTATTATAGCAATTAGTTGAGAAAAACCAAGCACAATTCTTATGCTCACTAATTATTCATCCAGTAAGCTTGTCTCTTTCTCAGACTCTCACCTATAATATATGGTGAACAAACGCAGGCTTTGATGAGACATGTTACTGATGCCATAAAGGAGGCAAGGATTTTTGACATTTTAAATGTGGTATGCTTTCCTGATCAACTATTGCCAACATTTCCAGACTCCGGCTTTTTGGGATCTATATTCTCTAGGAAATGGAATTGGAAGAAACAAAACCAAGAGATCCCTTTTATAGATTACTCTTGTTATTGCATATGAAATGCATAAGCCATGAATCTAATCTTTTATGACTGGACTGGCCATTTCAGTTATCAGAATCTGTGCACCTCTGATTAAGAGTAGTGCTTAATGAACGTGAATAAGTAAGATTTCCTTTTATTTTCTTTTCAACTTATTATTTCAGATGGAACCACTATCTTTCAAGAAATTGGGGTTTGAGGAATTCTGTGCTGCTGCAATCAGTCCATATCAGCTTGAGGCCCTTGAAGGATGGCAGATGATTGCCAAAACTGCTTTTGAATACTTTGAACAAGAAGGAAACAGAGCTATATCAGTGCAGGAATTGGCACTGGTAAGAGGCAATCTCATGTCATGTCCAGAAACTATGATTTCAGTAAGAGTTTGGCTAACTGTGGTATTTGTGCACCAGGAAATGAATCTAGGCCCTGAAGCTTTTTCTATAGTCAAGGATTGGATCAGAACTTCTGATGGGAAATTGAGCTTCGTTGGATACACAAGATTCTTACATGGTGTCACTATAAGAAACACGAATACAAAACAGCCATAGCATGGATATTAAATTATTAGTTTTTTGGTTTAGACGTGATTAAATTGAACTTGAGGAAGCCATAGCAGCCTGACGTTGGTATTGACTCTAATCCAAAGCCACAGGCTCCTCGAGCTAAGGTCGAGGAGAGAACCGTAATGACCAATTTGTTAACAATATAATTACTAACAATGAATTAAGAAAACTTTGGAAATATATTACAGATTATAACAGTGAGCGGTATCAACTTTTTTTTAATGATTTTTATATACTTATCTTCATTTAAATATTATTATAATCCATAGAAATGTGCGCAATAAACTTCATAATTGTTTGGATGTATTCGTATGGATATGATTTCCGAGAATGGGTATTGTTATACTTTACACGAAACACAGCCCATTACAATTCCTATCAGCCTGGTTTAGCTAGAAATACGAACATATACAAAATGAAATTCACATCTCCATTGAAACCTATACGGAGAGGTAATTAGGTTATGATCCTTTGATTTTTGTTATACATCAAGAAGAAAGTTTTGATTTTTGTTTGTTTTGGGAAGTTGAAAGGAACAGAAACTTTTCTAAGAAGGCAATTGTTGAGAACATTGTTCAACAAGGCTAAAAAATATTGAAATTAAAAACAAGTAACTAGCAAGTTCAATCAACGATAATGAACATTAATCATAGGTGAGCTAACAAAGACGATTATTGCAAGCAAAACTTCAATTAGAACCATATGCATAATGAAGCAACATGGATGTGGGCTGTGAAGACCTCAAGACTTAGCTTGTAACCAATTTTCCTTGAAACCAGAGAACATTCAAATCTTAAGATCGCGAGAGGAGTTGTGACACTTACTAGTTTGAGACTAAGTTCATGACTCATTTTTTTAAAAAATACATTTCTAATCATAATATACTTCCTGAGTGTGCCGTGATTGAATTTATAAATTTTTATACTTTAAAATACTCTTCTTCTTTTTTTTGTTGCCCACGAGGTGTCTTAGGAGGGTCCCAATTATGGGAAGACACCTTTAAGTCATCCACATCCAGATTAATCCCCGCTCGAGCCGGGTAGGTCCCTTGCAGGAGGCAAAGCTCTGGTCCCAAGTTTTAAACAGCTGCATACATGAGAGGGGTTCGAACCCACGACCTCACTTAAACCAGGAGAGCCCCTTACCAACTCACCTGCGTCTTGGAGTTTTTAAAATAC
>JAOTIZ010000003.1:27995046-28010125 GCA_027123425.1 Erythroxylum panamense | reverse complement strand
GGTGATCAAATTATGAAAAGCATTAAGAACAAATTGCAATAATCAAGCCTTTAAGTAAAAACGGGCATAAGAGATTAAACGAAGAAAATACCAATTAACCGAGATTACATCAAGGGTTCCATTAAAATCCTAGAATGAAAGGATTAGTTACTCATAATAATAGTAGCAACAATGAAAATAATAAAAACAAACATTATAAATATGAAATGAGTAGAAGGAATGTTAAAACAATTGGTGATTGCTTGGTCTTCAATGTTGCTTCCGGCGTCCTCGCTAGCTTCTCCAACCCAGCCTTTCCTTTTTTTATTTCTTGGTTCCTCCTACCCTCACATTAATGCTTGGTTTTTTCAGTTGATAGCCAATTTTTCCAAGAAGTAACGTCAGCCCCTTTTATGCGTGAATTGCCATGGCTTTTGGAGTGGAGATGAATAAAAAAATAAGTAAGTGCTTGGTGGAGCCCTCCCTCCTTTGTGTAACGTGAAAGCTTGTGAAGGTATGGCTCCACATCTTGTTTTCCAGCCCCTAAAACGCTCCTCTTTCTTGTGGACTTGTTCAGCTAGCTGTTGGTGGGGCAACGTGAGTGATGAATGTATATTGATGGTGCAAAAGTGAGTGGAGTTGGTGAGTGCTGGAGCTTCTTGCGTGAATCAACCAAGGTGGAGCCTCCTCTTGCGTGATTTGTTGACCAGCCCATGATACAAGCTTCTCTTTACTGTGCATTCCTTTCTACTGTAGCATGACAAGACCAATAAAGGTCTACATCATGTTTAAAACTTGCTCCTCTCCTCTCTTGCGTGGAACCTAGCTCTCCTGTCCGTGATTTATTTTTGGCCTTTCTTTGCTGCATGCGTGATCCATCTCTTGCTAATGTTTTGTCTCATTTAATTCCCAGCCTCCACGCAAATCTTCTATCCACGCCTAGCATGTGCTGTCTTGTTTTATTTTGCTGTTCACATCCCACATGCCTCCAGCTGATTTCAATCATTTGTGGTCTGCGTCTTGTCTTCATGCATGCTTCAGCCGTCTTCTTGCTTCCTCTTGATTTTATCCTCCAGATTTAATTTCTCCTCACGCCTGCTCCCTTTACCTCACGCGTATCTCTCATTCTTTTGTCTCTTGCGTGATTTAAGTGCTTCTCTTGTGTGTGACTCCGTACTTTTGCAAACGTCACTGTTGAATGTCGCCTTCTCTGCTGATTTCCCTATTGCGCTGGCTTCACTTGAATTTAATCATTTTCGCTCCTATCCCTTGTGTCTCTGTTCCATTGAAGTTGCGCCTGGGTCACGTGTCCGTAGCTGCTTTCACGTTGCTCATTGCTGTTGAATTCACGCCCATTTAATTGTTGCCTTTAATTTGGTCTGCCCAACGCTGGTCCTCCTCTTGTGGACTTGTTTGTCACTTTTCACAAATTTACTGCTCTCAATTGACAACTCCAAAAATTCTAAAACTTGGTGGAAACATTCTTCATTGAGTCAAGATTGTGCCTGCCAAATCTTAGAATTTTTTAATAACCCGATCCCAAGATAAAAATATCCAAAGATCTAAAGGTTAAATCTGCCATAAATTGAAAACAGTGTTAATTTCAACCTATTAAGGATTTTTTTGTATTTTATGTGTCTAAAGCTCTAATAATTACAAAACATGATGAAAAGGCCATGAATGTCCATAAAACACATGCAAGATGCTAAATATAAAGTTCTAAAAATATATAAAATAGGATTGCATCATCGAGTATATCAACAAGTCACAAAATATAAGCATCGGCTGGCGAACAAGATTTTGAATGGCATTCGTTCCATCGTCATAGCTAGGAAAGTTAACCATATGTTAACACAAAGCATGAGAACACGTTGGCATCTCTAAATGTTGGCAAGTTACATACTTTCATGTTATGACTCTTTAACACTCTTCATCAATTTTTGTACCTTATTGTAGTATGGAGATAGACATGAAACATAACTAGTCTATCTCATCTTTTGTATATTCTGTAATAGTGAGCTTTACTAAATGGAATATTTTCAATTAAAAAAAAGATATTGATTTTGATAAGATTTTTCACTAATAGTCAAGATCATTTTTATACGCACTATTTTAGGTCTAGTTAAGAGTGTGGATCTAGTACTTAAATAGCTTGATGTGAAAACTACCTTCTTAAATGGTGACTTGGATAAGGAGATATATATAGAGTAGCTAGAAGTTTTCAAAGTCAAATTAAAGAAAAGTTTATATTTTCTCAAATAGGCACCTAGGTAGTGGTACAAGAAGTTCGATTTGTTTATGAATAACAATAGTTATAAGCTAACGTTAGCTGATCCTTTTATATACTTCAAAAAATTTCCTGGTGATAACTTTATCATCCTTGTCTTGTATATGGATGATTTGTTTATTATGGGACAAGATACTGAGATGATTTATAGGTTGAAGAAAGACTTCACCAAGTCCTTTGACATGAAAAATTTGGATCCTACAAAGTAGAATTTTGATATAGAGATTATTCGTGATAAGAAGGCCAAAAAGTTGTGGTTGTCATAAGAGAAGTATATTGTTCGAGTGTTTGAGAGGTTCAATATGAAACATAATAAGTCGTTTAATACACCATTAGTAGCTCATTTCAAGTTGAGCAGGCAATCTTGTCTTATCACTGAAAAGGAAAAAGTTGATATGTCCTTGATTCCATATTCCTTTGATGATGGCTCCTTGATAGATGCCATTGTGTGCACTAAACTAGGCATTGCATATGCGGTTAGATTTGTGAGTAGATTTTTATCTAATTCGAGAAAGGTACATAGGGAAGTAATGGAGTGGATCTTCAGGTACTTGTGGGACACTTTTAGATTGTATTTGAGTTCTAGAGGTGGAGAACCAAATTTAAAAATGTACATTTATGCGAACATAGCTAGTGACCTTAATAATAGAAAGTAGATCTCAAGTTATTTGTTTAAATTTGCAGTGGGAGCCATTTCTTTGCAATCTACGTTACATAAGTTTATAGCTTTGTCTAATGTAATATGTTACAATCATCGAAGTTAATAAGGAGATGAAATGGTTGAAGCATTTTCTATAAGAATCAGATGTGGAATAAGATAACTACATGATTTTTTGTGACAGTTAAAGTGTTATGTGTATCATTCCCACACTAAGCATATTAATGTTAGATATCATTGGTGGTGATTTGTGATTGAAGAGCAACTAATGAATTTTAAGAAGATTCACACAGAAAATAATGGTATCAACATGATGATGAAGGTCATTCCCGGGAGTAAGTTTGAGCTTTGTAGTAAACTCGCGCGAGAAGGTGTTCAAGTGCTAATGGGGTGGTTGATTGCTCATCTGAGATGCGTTGAGAGGGAGATTGTTGTAGGTCTAACCCTATTTCATAGATGTTTGTTCTTCATATTCCACTAAAGTTAGACTCCATAAGTATTAGATATCTTTATAGATTAAAATAAATAAAGTTTGGATGGATTTAAGGCAGAAATAGATGAACTAAAGCTATTTCTAGAGGACATGTCATGTTAAGGTTGCACATACCTGTGTCAATGATGTAAAAGTCCATGTGGATGAACGAATAAGCTTCTATAACCATGTACAAGTTGGAAGATGACTTTTAAGGATAGACACGCCTATATGGAGTCCAACACGATCTTGTAAATGAAAGGCACAATTGTGTTTGCCGACCATGTAAGTCAATAGGACCGTGTATCAACGCGACATCAAATTTTGAGAGACACATTCACCACACACAACCATTTGGGAGACCATATGCAATTTTAAAAATCTTATAGTTTCAAAATTTGAAAGTTTAATAAGAGACAAAAGTTGAGTACGAATAGTTAAGTAGTATTGGAATAAATAAATTAATTTATACTCAATCCTCAAAGATTTTGTAGAGAGCTAGAAAAGTGAGATTAGATGTGATTATTTTGTGAAGTGCTCTTAGCTCGAAAGATTAATGGTCATATCTTACTATATTTGGATTTTGTAGATTTATTGTTAGTTTATCTCATAGTTTTTACTTTTATATTGGAGGATTCTTCGTATTAAATACTGAGTCTAATTTATCATTTAATAACTTTTATTGTGTAAGTAGTTTGTTGTTAGCGTTGATCCTGTGAGTATTATTGGATCCTGAGAAGTTGTAACTACTTATTTGTATTAGATTGTACAAATATTCCAAACTTGTTTCTTGAAGTATTCGCAGGAAAAAATTTTTTGATTTGCCACAAAGTGTAAATATGCAAAAGACAACATTTGGAAAAATACTTATTAAGATATTAGAGGAGAGAGAGAACTTATGAATTGACTTTTTTTTAGAAACTCAGTATGATTTTATCTGATAATTGCAAGGCATATCGACAAGGACACTTAACAACCAACAACTAGAAGAATTAGTGACACCTTAAGAGAATTTTTTTTCCATATAAATGTTGAATTATTAATTTGGAAGTGGACAGATGGTCCCCAACTCCCAATTCATAGTAAATTAATAGTTGGCAGCGGTGATTGCGGGCTTTAGGTTGTTCAGACTGACTTCTTCGTTTTCCTTTTTCTTTCTTGTCACACTAAATGGTGAATTGGGTCTACACTCTTTAATCCTATTCTTAAATTGAAGAGTGAAGACATCAGTTGCTGAGATTGTGTTAGTAACACTAAGCTTAAATTTGTAAAAAGTAAGAAAAGAGAATCGTACTCCGATAAAGCCTCATATGTCCAGCACCAATAGCCAGCTCGCATGGGACGAGGCCGCCGAAAAGAAGTACAATTCAGTCGTTACCTCACATGCATTTTGATGACTTTTAAGAGGCATCGCATCTAAATGGCCAAAATATTGTTCTAAGTTTATTATGCTTCCAAGTCTTTTTGTTTGGTTGGGCATTTTATCAAGACCGTGTCAGCCACACACATTTCCTTTTGCGTCCATGTTGGGTGGGTGGGTATTATATATTTGAAGCGACATTTGTGCTGGACGTTTCAGCTTAATCGAATCTATTCATACCTTGTTAATGAGCATACTTGGAACCTACTTCTGCACCGTCCCTTCTAACCTGATCAGTTGCTTGAGTTTTACAAAGCATATATATAAAAAAAAGTAAAGAATCTGCTCAACCCTAAACCTATTTAAGAGAATTCCTTCTGATTCGTCCCTTTGGAATGGGACAAAATAATTTAATTTTAATGTTTGCATAATATTGAAAATAAATCAATTTATAAAATTTCCCCATAAAAATCAGTTAAAAGAATCTGTGTTCACTATTTCTTTCGTCTAGCTCCGTCCTTAAATTAAGTCAGGCATATTTATGTATGGTCCTACTTTGAGTTCTTAATGATTGTTTCCAATGATATATTCACGCGGAAAACAGCAATTCTTTGAGGCTTAACGAGCTCTCCTGACTTTTAGTAATAAGGTTAATTAGTCTGTGATGAGTCGAATTCCTTGTGTTCAACATGTACTATTTCCGTTCGGGGATAAGTACACGTCTGAGAATTTTTTTTAAAAAAAAAGGGTTTCTAAGAAATTAGGAAGAAATATAAAATGTTATTATCAAATTTTTGAATTACAAATTTTGTGTTATATTGTGACAATTAAGACTTAATCACAGAAAATATGATTATAATTGTAAAAAATTGTAGTAACGATGCAATTTAAAACATGATCACGACTTGGTGACATATCTTTGTGGAGAAAGCCAATACGGAGCCGTGAGCCGTATCCGCAAGCGACAGGATTTTTTTTGTTTAATATTATGGTACTTTATTCTGACTTATAAATTTTAACCATTTATTTATGCAGGTTTTGCATTTATTTATGTAAGATCTACGCGAAATTTATATAAATAAATGATTAAAATTTATAAGACAGAATAAGACACTGTAATATTAAACAGTCGCAATTACCAACTCATCCGAAAAGGATTTAGATTCTCCACATACCTACCTGTCACACACATCTCAACAAAAAGTTCCCACATTGAAGTGGCCCGAAAGTATTAGATTTACCACATCTACCTACCTGTTAGACATATCTCAACTAACGATTTCCACGTTATTTAACTTCAACTATTCTATGTATACTTTGGGACTCAAAAACAACTCATTGGCTGCTCCAAGCAAACCCCTTTGCTTTCTTACAACTCTCAACCGTGTCCCGTACGTCTAAGAAAATACTTTAAAAAATACTTTGTTCTTCCTTTATCTTGTGCACATTTAGAAGAGAAAAGAAATAGTCAAACCATAATACGTATAGTGTATATTTGTCTTAAAACGAACACAAGATACATATAAAATTTACAAGACATGGCTTCCTTTGTTCTTAAAAACGCTGGATTTTTTTTTGGTTTGTCTTTGTTGAACACATTCCAACTGCGACGAGAAAGGAAGAAACAAATAATTAAATCAAATAGAACATTTTTATACAAACTTCATGATGAATTCAAGCCCTAAAGCACATGACATGGTGATGGTGGTGGTGGTGGTGATGATCATTGGCCGTCTCCTTGTCGATCATACCTTGAATATTTCTAAACTCTTCTACATGGCAAGGGATGATGATAGGACCTTTCTGATCAAATCCATACTCTTCCTCAGCTTCCTTGAGTAATCGCAAGAAGAGTGGGTGATTTATGTAAATCACAGGGATCACAAACCTCTGTTGCTCCTCACCTTGGCCCACCAGGATTGCTAAACACCCTTTAGGTATATCCTTCAGTTCATTCTTCCCATGATCATGGTGGTGGTGGTGATGATGCTGATGGAGATGAAGATTTGGCAAGTGAATATGGAAATTCAGGTGATGCTTGTCACCGCTTCCCATTTTTTCTCACCAAAAACTCACTAGCCCTCTCAAGTATAGTATAGATGAGAAAACAAAGGAATCAAAATCTCTGTATATGACAATCTAAGCTGTTAAACAAAAACCCCTTCTTGGGATTTAAGGTTATAAGAGGACAATAGAGAAAGGCCACGGATCAGAAGAAGAAATGGCAAGATTGAAGAGGGTAAGAGAAGAATCTGTAAGAGACGTAGGTATATTGCTCATGATATATGATGCTCAAACATATGCAATACAAGTTTGAAAGAGAGAGAGAGAGAGATTGAAGGAGAGGTTGTTGAAGGAAGGGGATTGGTGTATATATAGCCCTTCTTGGTGGGATAGCTTCTTCCTTATATTTTGCTTTCCTTAGTTTGTACTCAAACAAAAGGTTGTTCTAGTTCTATCTACCAGATCCGAAGGAAGCTGAACTGAGCGCAAATACATACAACAATAATATATTAGGTAGGGTTTATTGTAAGTTTTCTTACGGAAATGGTCTTTAAAAACTACTGTTGACTTTTACAGCTGGAGAGACACGCTATGCTACATTTCATTCTTATTATTTTCCACGCTGTTCTGGCATTCTCAAGTTTGACTTTTTCTGCTGGCTTGGAAGGTTACAAGATAATTACGACACCATGATTCACACCTTTTTTATGTTTTTCTTTTGCCAAAAACCGACTTAAACCAAGTAAATACGAACACGGTTTGCGCATGCCAATTTCACCGCAAGTTGATGTTTATCTTTGATTGTTGCAAGGCCTACGCCAGAGACGCACCGTTCAGCTGCGAGTTCCCCTGGAAAGTTACTTTCTATTTTAATTGATTAGGATAACAGGTAGTTTACTTTTAAACAAATATGAAATAAGAACTTCCACGCTTACTATTGTCATTATGCGGGAACGAAGACTCAAAGACAAGTGGACAACTCCTTGTCCACGTCAGAAGTTAAGTGGGGTCCAGTGTCCGGTAAGGAATCTGACTAACACCTATGTAAAAGCAGTTGGAATGGAGATGGATTCTCTGTCCAATATTACCCTGTCTTATTCTGTCTCATGAAATTTCAACCATTTATTTTGCGAGACCTATACAGAACTCACGCGGGACTTATATAAATAAATGGCTGAGATTTATTAAATAGAATAAGACAAAATAATATTTGACAGAAAATCTGGACCCATTAGAATGGTTCGATCATGGCTCCAAGCTTGGCTTCCTAATTTTTACGCCTTGCGTATCTGTGAATCATTTGAATCGACTCCACAATAAAATTCGTGTATGCCAAGATCTGAGGGGAGACTACAGACTAACAGAAAAGCAGAAAATGTTAGCAGCGGATATTATGGCAGATTTTGTTGCCAAGATTGTGCGCTTCCCTTTGGCTTAGGTTATCACGTCCTTTTTTTTTTAAATGTTAGTCTTCCCCTTTATTGCTTGTGTTGTATGAACTAGTCTATTCTACTAATATTTAACTTAAAATTATCAATTCTATTTGGAAACTGTACTCATAGCTCTAAAAATAATTAGTGATATTATAATATCAAACTGATACACCTTAATAGTAAATTGATCCCAATCATTAGAACCATGTTACAATTATATTTGTTACCTGAGATCAATTTGTTGTAAATGTTTCTTCATGTGGCAAAAGAAGTTCGCTATTTTATATAGCTGAAAATTAACCCCATAATCCTACAAGCTTGGCTTAAGGTCTTCTTTAGAAAAGCAAGGAAAGCAAGGTCTTTAATTATGGTTCATACATATATATATATATATGCTAGATCTGGCTTTTAAGAGGGGGGCCAAGTTCTATCAGATTCCTGAATCAAAATCAAAGTTTTAATTTGACTAGAGAGAGCCTATTACTTCAGCTTAATCTTGAAATTTGAAAACTACAAATCTTGAGAAAATACTTCAAATCTATTATTTCTTTGTCAAAATTAGGCTACTCAATTTTCTTGATAAAAAGAACCATTGAACAATTAGTAAAAATTAATCCTTTGTGATCAGAAAGTCACAGGTTTAAGTTACAAAAATTATTTTTTAAAAAAATACAAAAAAAGCTACGTAAAACGATTAGCTTACAGAGCGAGAAGTTTTTTGTGTCAACTTTAGGATACTCAATTTTACCATGTGTGCATATATATTTAAATTTTTATTAAAGTGAAGCCAAAAACATGACATTTTAGTAAAAATTAAAAGAATTGTAGTGAAGTAAGTGACTAGAAGTTTGACGTAGAAGTTGGATGATAATCAACGAATCAAAGTTGATGAGATAAGCTGTGATTAAGAAATTACGTCCAATTAAATGATTGATAGAATTACAGAGCTTTACATCGCGGCCCGTGGAGAATGGTTAGATATGAAATTGTTAAATCTTTTAGATGGGCCAGCTAGCTAGCAATCAAATGGAACAAACACCACTAATTCTTAAAGACTTTATTGTTTGTTTCCTTCTACGACTTATGTTTATTTGTTTCTGTTTTCAGCTTTCCAGACTAGATCAGGATCTACCTCTACCTCCCCTCGACAGTCAACACTTGCGACGGAATACCATGTTTTGAGAGGGGACTTCTTTTTTCGTTGACCTTCTTGCTCTATATTCTTTTAGACAACTAGAAAGAGCAGGTTTCGATTCCCACTATTGGGTACATCTTGAATGAATGTCAAATGGGAGAAGACACTTTATTTTTTTGTTAATTTATGTCAATAAGTTTGGTGCATTTCGGTATCATATAAGTGAAATGCACTTATAATAATTTATGTCAATAGTTGAATGTATATGAATTATATAGAGTTACTTGAATGATCAATATAAGATTTATTATCCTAAAGTAATTAATAATAATGTTATGTTGTTCTTGATTAATATTAATTTAAAAAATTCCTGCTTAAAATAGAATGACACTTTGAATATAGGTTTCAAGTGTCATTAAAACATTAATTGCTCCAGAAGAAAGTCAGCTAGGACGAGGGGAAATCAAAACAACAAACATATAGGGGATTTCTCATCACTGTCAATCCTAGTTTGAAACATTAGAGGGCTAAAGAATATATAGTAAAGAAGTGGTGAAAGAAAAGAATGTCTATCTTATAGGCCTCATTGAAACAAAAATAAAAAACCTCAGACTTTATTCGGTTCTAAATTTTTGGGAACAGATTGGGAGACTTTTTTTAACTATAGATCTCATTATAATAGTAGAATCTTTTTTCTTTACAATACTCGAATGACTGGGGTACAGATGTTCGAAGAATCAGACCAACTTATTCATGTGTGATGCCAGAAGAAATGCATGAGTCTGATTTTCAATGAAATAAATTGTGGATGGATTTACAAAGACTACAATTGGGTATACAAAACCAATGACTTGTTGTGGGGGACTATAACTACTCTCTAAGTTGAAAAGGTAAAAAGTAGCAGGACGTATAACATTAGCTCAACCAAGGAACTCTCTGATTTCTTAATGAAGATGTATTCGATGGATTTACACTAGACTGGAAGACTAGTTACATAAAGTAACAATCAACAGGGCAATATGCTCATAAGGAAAAAATTGCACATAGCATTAGTCAACTCTACTTGGCTTACCCAAATTCCCAATTCACTTGCTCACTTTGGAGAGAACTTAATGTCTAATCACTCTTATATGTGATGTAAAGGCTATCTGAAAGCAGAGCTAGGGGCACTCCTTTCAGATTCTTCATTAGCATCACTTAGCTAAATTTCTCAGTAGTCATATGTAAATGTTGGAACTACGAGGTGGATGGTTTCAAATCTTATTAATTTATGAAAAAGTTAAAAATGGTGAAAAGAGCACTCATGAACTTCCTAATTGAAAGAAACCTACATCTTAATTCCCTCAAAGAGAAGCTGGTCCAAGTTTAACAAGCCAGTTACAATTCTCCATACATTTCAGAACTTTGGGTATTAGAAAATAGGAATCTGCCAGAATTTTATAAAATGCTGGAATTGCAGAATTCAATACTCAAGCACTACAACTACCTTATAAATTTGTAAATTGGATAGTGATTTTCATTCAATATCCTACATTAAGAGTGTTAGCAAATGGTTTCCCTACTAAACCTTTTAAGAATGCAAGGGGTATCAGATAAGGAGATCCTATATCTCCTTATTTATTCACACTTATAATGGAAGGTTTATCTAGATTATTAAACAAGTTGTCATCCTGCAATGGTAGCTTCCAATATCATTACAAATGTAGAGATGTGAATCTCACTCATCTTATGTACGCTGATGATTTGATACTTTTATGGGGAGTTGATACTCATTCCATCAACATTATGATGCAAATTTTACAACTATTTTTTGAATGGTTGTGGTTAAAGGCCAATATTGAAAAGAGCTGCCTATGTCTATATGATGACGTTAAGAATCTTACAGAAGTGAGGAGGATCACAGGTATGAATGTCCACTCCACTCTTTTTTGTTATCTTGGAATTCCAATCACTTCCTCAAAGCCAAAATTCCAAGATTGTCTTCCTCTCATTGTGAGGATAAAAGCTAGAGTAAATGCTTGACAGAACATATTTCTTTCTTATGCAGCTAGAACAACTCTCATCATCTCAAATTTTAACAGCTTACATTTGCACTGAATAGCTCACATTGCTCAACCTAAGAAGGTTATAAAAGAGATTGACATAATAATGAAGGCATTTCTTTGGACAGACAAGCTAGATAAAGCCAAGAATAAAAATCAAATAGAGTGAGGTTATAATACCTGAGACACATGATGGCCTAGGTATTATTCTATCTCAACTATACAAAAGGACTTAATGTGCTAGAGGCTCTGGAGACTTTACACTGATCAGAAAGCACTTTAGATCAAATAGATCCATAAGTATCATATTGAAGGTTCTAATTTCTAACAAGCTTCATTTATAAAGGAGGCCACTTGGATCCTTATCTAGATGGTGAAATTGAGAAACACTATCTACCCATGGATCAAGCACAAGATAGGTAATGAGGAAAAAACATGGTTTTAGTTAACCTCTGGCCCTATTATTTGCAATCCTGACTTGATTCATTTGAGAAATAGAATAACTCTAAACCTTAAAGTCTCATCTATGATTTGCAATAGTAAATGGAATATATATTTATGAGGTTTTGACAATCTTATGCAATACCTCCCCCATCTGAATGATGTTAGGACTGAAGATGAAATCATTTGGACACTTATTCCAAATGAAAAATTTTCAAATAAATCTAGTCGTCAACTTTTTACTAACGGCCTCCCCTATGTTCCTTGGTTTTATCTTCTTTAGAGAAACACCTTCAATCCTAAGACCTTTTTGATTACTTGGTTGGTGATTAGAAATAAGCTCAAGACTAAAAGTCAATGGCATGACAATGTTGATTCTACTTGTGTTTTAACCAAGCTAGAAATGGAAGATAGAGACCATTTCTTTTTTCTATACAGGTTCTCTAAAGTAGTATGGAGCAAGATTCTTCAGCTAATCACAATGGGCAATTTCATGTATGAACGGTAGCAAACATTGAACTGGATCATTTGTTATTCAATGTAGAATATGGCTTATGGAATAATTCTCAAAGTTGCTTTTACTACTACCATTTATACACTTTAGAAGGAGCAAAATGACATAATTTTACACACATGCAGGAAGAAGAGAAATACTAGATAGTAGACATGATTTTTAATTGGATCAAAGTAGCTGTTTTTGCAAAGAATGTTTAGCATAATCAAGTTGAACTTCATTATAAAGTTTAAAAAATTTTAAGATTAAATATAATATATTTAATAAATAAGAATCAATATAAGATATTATATCTTGTTTGGATGTAGTTGATATTTAATTAGAATTAACTGTAATTTTAATAAAAGTTTAATCTAAATTAATTTTTAAATTAATTTACTAAAAGATCCAAAATTCATATAAATCAATTTAGGATTTGAAGAAGCTAATCTTTACATTAGCTACAAAATTCTCTCAACACATCCTATAAATACATTAAACGCTGAACAGATATACAACTACCATAGCTAGAGAAAACGCTACATCTGGTGATATTTAACATCCACGTTATACTAATATTTAACTTAAAATTTTCGATTTTAATTAGAAATTGAACTCATAGCTATTAAAATTTTTTAATAATACAATTTTTTTAGTGATACTATATCAAATCTGATACACCTTAATAATAATTGATGCCGACCACTAGAATCACGCATTGCACAGATTATATTTTATAGTTGTTACATGAAATAAATTTGATGTCAACTTTTATTGGCAGAAGAAGTTTGCTATTTCATATAAGCTGAAAAGTTAAAGTCCCCTGTGAGCTTATAGGCGAAGGTCTTCTTTAAAAAAGGAAAGAAGGCAAGTTTTTTATATATGATTCATGACGTAGGCATACATGCTAGATCTGACTTTTAAGAGGGGGGCTAAGTTCTATGAGATTCCTAAATTAAAATCAAAGTTTTAATTTGATTTAGAGAGAGCGTCTTCACTACTTTAGCGCTTAATCTTGAAAATTGCAAACTTCAATTCTTGAGAAAATACTTCAAATCTATTATTGTTTCTTTGACGACATTTATCACTAGGCTACTCAGTTATTTACTACGTATGCGTAGATATTTAAAACTTAAATGAATTGTAATGAAGTAATAAGTGACTAGAAGATCGATGTGGAAGGTGGATGATAATCAACGAATCAAGTTGACGAGATGAGGTGTGTTCAACGACTGGCAAACGATGGTTTGAATTCCAGAGATTTACGTAAGCCGCCAAGGATTGGTTAGGTGGAAAATTGTAAATCTTTTAGATGGGCCAGCTAGCAAGCAATCATTGAAGAAGCACCACCAATTCTTCAAAGACTTTATTGTTTGTTTCCTTTCCTTCTGCTACTTTTGTCCACTTATTTGTTTCTGTTTTGGGCTTCCGGATAAGATCAGAATCTACCTCTCCTCCACAATCAACACTTGCCGACGGTATAACATTTTTCGAAGGGACTTTTTCTTTTTTGATTGACCCTCTTGATTTATGTCCTTTTAGGCAATTAGAAAGGGCAGATTTCAGTTCCCACAATTGGGTACATCGGGAGAAGACCAGAATTTGATTCCTGATGGGGATTCACTAGTTCCATATTGAACAGGTTTTCTTTTTGAATTCTACATTTTGAGTTTTATTTTTACTTTTTTCTGAAAATTTCTATTTTTACTTTTTCCAAAATAAAAATACTTTTTATGTAAGAAATAATATTAAAAGATACAAAATCGTTGAAAAGCACCCTTAAGAAATTAAGAAAACTTTTGTGACCAAGTGATGATGCCTATCTTATAAAATGCTGAGAAAGTTCATTTCCTTAATTGAAGAAAGGAATTTGCTTCATGAAGGAGATAAACACACACAGACACACACATCTATATATTGGGGTTCAATTCCATTGTTTTCTATACTATGGAAATTATGATGCTACTTATCTTTTCTTGTTGTGACTTTATTATATTAATGAAAAAAGAAAATAAAATTTTTATATATACAATTGTAAGAGAGTGATAATGTTGGTGTGAAATACTTTTGAGGTTGTATTTCATATAATTTATATAAGCACAACATCAATTACTTTGTTGAAAAAAAATAGAAGAATTTAACTAATTTTTTTGAAGTTAAAAAAATTTATTAATAGGCCCCGACAAGAAAAGACATATGGTTTGACAAAAAAAACTAATTCTTAACATTTGAATAGGCTTAGCAATCAGGTGGGTATCTTGGTCTAGCCAAAAGTTAAGACACCTATTTTTTTCAAACAATTGAGCCTCGAGCTAAGCTTGACAATTAAAAAGAAAACAAAGGAAAACAACGTTATTTTTTGGAACATGACATTTTTAATTCTTAATTTAAAAAATAAAAATTAGTTAGGATCGAGCCTGAGCCAAGCATAAGCGGTTGAGCAAGGCTTGAGCCTGGACGAGCCTAGCCTAACTTGGACCATTGCTATCCCTACATTTGAGGTTGTTAACTTGTAAGTGAAACAAGATAAGTAAAGGACTTAATTTCCTATAGACTATGGGGTCTTCAATATCTGAATATACTAAGTAAATTTCACTATACTTTTAATAACATCCCCTAAAATGTTTTAGTCATCCTTTTGAGATCCATAACCATGCTACAGTCTTTTCAATCCACCTTGACTTGCATTTACTTTGAGTCCTGCTACTCTTTTGTGTCAGTGCCTAACTACATTAGATTCCAATGTTGTATTTGTTATCCTATGATATTATAATG
>JAOTIZ010000003.1:27943552-27956905 GCA_027123425.1 Erythroxylum panamense | reverse complement strand
CCGCGGCGTCAAGGGGTCACTCGCCGCGGCGTGAAAAGACGCTTGCCGCGGCGTCTACACAGTGGCTTGTCGCGACGAACCGCTCGTCTCGGCGTACGCTCGTCACGACGTCCAATTATTCTTTCGTCGCGATGTGCGGCTCTGGATCGTCTTCTCCGACGAACTTCTCCCTCTTTTCTCTCTAAAACAGCCATAACTCACTCTCAACTACCCCAATCTTTCACATAAAACACAATAAATGCATCAAACCCACTAATAAACAACATATAACCAATTTACTTACCCAATCAAGCTTCCAATCTTCAAACTCCCGAAAATCCTCCAGCCTCTTTAACATCTACGGGTCTCTCCCAAAACCACACCAAACTTCAACATCTTAAAGGTTTAAGCTCGGCTTTGCCCAAGGAAGAAGAAGCAAGCAAGTAATTGGACAAGCAAGAATCGCGTAAAGAGGAGGATCAAACGATGGAAGAAAATAGCATGCCCTAGAATGGAGGAGACAAGTTGTCCAAGTGATTTCTGTGTTTGCCAAAGGAAAAGATCAAAAGTCTAGGGCATTTAGGGTTAGTCAAACAATCGAATCTATATGCTTGCCACTAGCCGATTCCGTAACATATATCACTTTTCAATTTCATTTCTAGGCTAATTCGTCTCCAATTTTCAATGGTTCCCCATTTTTATTCCTGAAATCACGAATCTAATATTCCCATTACCATAGGACAGTTATTTCAGTACCATATAGTCAATCGGTCTGTCACCCGAAAAATTTTCTAGTTCGGACATTCTCTCCCAAAATTCCCAGAAAATATTTCTAAGGTTCACTAACATCTGGAATCACTCCCAGAACATTTCCAATTCACATTTCAAACATAATTATCTCAGAATTCCCAAATCACATCATAGTCACAACCAAATGTCAGAAAAAATTCATGAATGCATGTACCTATATGTGCACGTATAAAATGTCAGCCAATTGAATGAACAAATCAAGAATATGCACTCAATTTCCTAGGTCGTTCCAATATACCAAAATAACCTTCCCATCGGTGATGGGATGTTACAACTCACCTGGGAATGGTTAATTGCTTTATAAGAATTAATAACATTGTTTTTACTTATTTTCATTTATAAATATAAGTTTCAATCAATAACAGCAACTGGTAGGGGCAAAAACAAAAGAGTAAGTATAAGTATCAATTTACCAAGTCTCATTAATATCTAGCAAAATAGTCTAAATCATCCCTGAGAGATATTTCATCGAACACTTCATAGGCTTCACAAATTCATCCCTAACTAATAACAAAACCACTGTATTTTTACATTATTCACCAACATAGGATCAAATGTATGTTCAACGAGAGAATTGGTTCAAATCTAACGTTGGACTTAAGCCATTTATAGGTAACAAATGTATAAGTTGGAACCATGATATTCTACTCACCTGGGAATGGTTAATTGCTTTATATGAATTAATAACAATATTGTTTTTATTTATTTTCTTTTGTAAATATAAGTTTCGATCAATAATAGCAACTAGTAGGGGCAAAAGCAAAAGAGTAAGTATAAGTATCAATTTACCAAGGCTCATTAATATATAGCAAAGTAGTCCGAATCATCCCTAAGAGACATTTCATCGAACACTTCATAAGCTTCACAAATTCATCCCTAACTAATAACAAAACCACTGTATTTTTACATTATTCACTAACATAGGACCAAATGTATCTTCAACAAGAGAATTGATTCAAACCTAATGTTGGACTTAAGCTATGTTGTTTAAGATCATAATAATAACAAGCTATTGATGAGGAGCTTATTTTTAGCACCATTGAAAAGGAATGACCTTTTTTTTGCTAGGATTTGTATGGTAAAGTTACATTCAATTTTGGATTAGGTTATTCCTCCCCTAAGAATTTATGGGATTTGATTACCAAAAGAATTTAGTTGAACATAATGAATGTTATGCTAAATTGACTTTTCACAATAAAAATTTTAACATCAATTCATTGCGGAATGTCTACATAGCGATTAGTTTCCGATGGCAGAAATGAACTCCGCTGGGAGGAGCGTTGCAAATTTCTCCCTAATGAAGAATAAATGAATGCAGAACAAATCTCCTCATTAAACACTAATCACTGCTTGCGTTTCATGGCCGATCTTCTTCTTTAAGGTTTTTAGTATCATCGGAAATATCTCCCTTTCTTTATTATTTGTATCTTATTTTTTATAGGAAGCTATTATATGAAAATTTGATTATATGTACTATATATTGTGTAAAGCTTCTTTGAATCTTCAAGAGAATATAAATGGAAATGGAGGCAGTGGCAATGTCCCAATGGTTCATACAGGATTAAGAAAATCGGTTGTTTTGGAATAGTCCTCAACTGCAAAAACTATGTCTGTTCATTCTGACGATGATGGAGTCATTCAATTGGGTATGTAAGTGTTCAAATTTGGGTTCCTTATACTGTTTGATTTTGCTTTGCTTGTTCTATACTATTTGCTCATTATGTGAAATGTATGGTACATACAGTTCATCTAATATAGTGATCCATACTACATCTAGGAAATCGTTCACTGTATCGACTGCAAATTTAGTTAAAGCAAAGAAGTTGTTAGAAGAGGGTGTCAACATACTAAACTTAAGGGAAAATCTTTGACTATTTCAATTAATGGCTTGGAAAGTGCAAGGAGCCTTTTTGGGAATACAGACATTGGAAACCCCTTTACCTTTTCTACTTAGTTTAATGCCAATTGGAATAAAAATAATAATTATTTCTTTTCCTTTTCAATGGAATACTAGGCGTGAAAGTTTATCTATTATTTTCTTAATAAGATTTGTTAAACTTCTAATTAAAATCTCGTAATACTTACCATATATCATTATATTATACTACTTTCCATATTTATATGCATTATTATTTTATTAGTAATAAATGTTAATGATTAAGAATAGTTGTCAACTTAAATTTATAATATTTTGATCTTATTAACATTAAAATTTTAGGTGTGTTTATCTTTTTATGTTCATAAAATATTTACTTTTCAAATTTTAAATTATCTATCACAACAATATGTTTAAAACTTTGAAAACATTTTATAACTTTTAGATGCTACATTTTATTTTCACTAAAAATTTGCATGAACAAAGGTGTACTATGTACGATAGGCACCATTAAAGAATCATTTGTGTATAAATCCATAGATTTAAATACATTTATAGAGTTTGAATGCGTTAGGATAAAATTGTAACCATCTCAACTTTTGGTGACGATTTTCAATGATGTCACTAAAGGCCTCACTTTTGGTGATGAAAATGCTAAACCATTAGAAAATGTGGAGTATTTTATGATGACTCCAATTAATCATCGCCAAATACATTCATTTAGTGACGATTCGTGGAAAAGTCAAGAAATGATAAGTTTTTTGCGATGTTATTGAAAATTGTTGTCAAAAGCTTACTTGAAAATTGTTGTTAAAAAAATAGTTGCTAAATCTCAGTTTTGTTTTAGTGCTGCCACTTAAAATCTAGATTTGGCATTTTGTTCTTCCATAATAAACAAGAACAATTCTTATCATAAGAAAACATAAACCATAAAAAATTTTAAGAAACCTTAGTAGGTGTTTCCCAATAAACGATAAGAAACTTTTAAGAAACCTTAGTAGGTGTTTCGCAAATATAAACCTACTTTTATTGATCTAAACTTTTTAGATTTTAGGGGTTTTGCAAAATTTGACTTATAATTTGAACTTTTTAGATTTTTAGAGTTCGAATCTAATTCAATTTTAGGGTAAGGGTTTTATTTCAATTCCAAAATTCATATTAATAATAAAATGATTTTATTTAAGTTACGAAATTAAAAGAAAGCTCTAATACCAATGCTAAAAAATTAGGGTGAGATCCAATTCTATAGTGAAATAATAACAAAACTTTTAGGTTTAATTTCTTAAAAGCCAGATCGCTTCAAATTCTATAGCATGATTAACGCATAAATATAATAAGTATAAATGTAAATCATAACTTATTATGTAGTTTGATTATATTTTTTTATCATTTCTCTAGAGCCATTTATGAAATTGGGTCAGCACAACCACCATAGTTGTATATGTGTTTAGCCTCTAGCAGTATCTATATGAATGATTTAATCAAACTCTACAAGTGGTGTAGAGAGGGTGGGCATAGGGACTTAGGCAAGGTGATCCACTATCACCTTACCTCTTTATAATTAGTATAGAGATCCTATCCAAAATCACCCTACTGAACATTATCAAAAGAGCTTGAATTCAAGTTTCACCATAGGCGTGTTAAAGTAAGAATATCTTAACTTTCATTTGTTGGCAATCTACTCATATTATATTGTAAGGCCCCAATATATACCCTAGAAGTATTATAACATGTCTAAGGTGTATTAAGAAGTGAACATAATGAACTAAGTGTGCATCTAAGTATAGTAAAAGACATAATGGTATTTAATGTAAAAGAGATGGGTGAATGGGTAATTTGTTTGCTTCAACATAGATATACATACTCAGATGTGAAATATATATGAGAATTTTGATATGTTTGCTTGGATTATGAATGTGATGTGAGAGGGATTGGCATAAGAAGTATCCCATTTGATTATGGAATGTTGTTGGTTAAATTGAATGTAATTTTGCATTGCTCTTGTATGATAAGATCGAAGTTAGTTTATTTGAAATGTATATCATATGACTTGTCAATATATGAATTGTGAATTGGGTAAATGGTTAAAGGAAATGTTACAATGCCTACTCCATTGTCTTGTGGTGGATAGATAGGCATGGTTGTAGGGATACTACACAACTGCTATAGTTTGACACCAATGACGTCTTGATTTCGAGACTATAATGTCTCCACAGTTTGATGCCTTTGGGTGTCCACTGTTTGAAGGCTTCGGATATCCACAGTTTGATGCCTTTAGGTATTCACATTTTTAATATCTTTGAATATTCATAGCTCTCGCTATCCATACCCATGAAAATGTATAGGCCTATCACAAAAATTAAAGGGTTATAAATAAGAAAAATAGCAGAACAATATAAATAATTTGTATTTATGAGCATTTATATTTGTATTGATAATTTGTATCAATCAACATTGAACATCAATATTTGGCTTATACGTATGCATTTTTTTTGGTATATGGATGATATGCTAAAGAATATTTGGATTATGTACTTTGTTTAGGTATGTCATCATTGTTTACATGAGTGTTGAATATTAATGTTTGATTCAAGAATGTGAATTTATGTTATGTGAGTTGTGATATTTTTGAATGTGTATGCTTGGCGGATAACTGTTATGAGTGTTCATCTAAACTTTAACTGTTATAAGTGGTCATCTAAACTAAGTGTTTTCCCTACTAGGCTTTCAAGCTTAGCACGAGTATTAATCCATATAGGTGTAGGTTAAAGGAGTGAGGTACAGGGAGCATTTGTAAGGACCAAAGCCAGCAGCTAGGAGTAAAAGTACCTTTGGATATGTCTTTTGATTAAAGAATGGTTGTTAATGTAACAAAGGAAATTGTATGTTTTCCTTTTGGATTAACATGTAAATATAAAGATATTATACTAATTTTAAATGATAATATTAACTTATGTGAAATTTTGTGATATGTATATGTATAGCATTAAACAGAAAGATGTGTAATGAGATTCCCTATAAATGAATAGAAATGTATTCCATGATTGTTTATATAGGAATTTGGTTATCATGTATATGGATAGTTGTAGGTTCTGTATAGGAGGTGTTACATATATGAAACCACTTCAGTCTCAATTAATCTCCCCATCAACTTCTTAGGGGTATTGAAAACTATATCAGGTTTAGCCTTCAACCCCTCTAAAAATTCTTTCTTTATGTTTACAGGCACTCACCCTAATGTAGGGTCACTAACTACTTCTATGGGATTGAATCTACAACAACTCCTATTTAATTATTTGGGGTACCTATCATAACTAGAAAGCTCACTACTTCTGATCATTCCCCTTTTATTGGATTATGTTCAAAGGAGATAACACTTTTGGTGTACTAGAGCTCTATCCTATAGAGGGAGGTTGCAATTGATTATTTCTACCTTAAACAATTTTTACACATATCATGCTCTCATCTAGCTTTGCAAAAAAGAGTAATGAAAATTATTAATAAGTTGATAAGAGATTTCCCATGGAGTGGTTCAAGCAGTAAACTCAAATTTCCTAGTGTCAAATGGGCTAATATTTATTTACCAAAACAACATCGAGGATTGGAGATCATTTCCATTTAGAAGATAAGCTAAATTATGTTAACCAAGAGATTGTGGAAGCTAAGGGTAATATGTAGGTGAAATAAATCCATTTTTTCCTAAAAAAGGAAAGATTATGGACCATTAAGGTGAGGCTCAATACCTTATGGTCTTTAAGAGATAATACACACAAGAGATATGGTGCAACCTTACTTAAAGCATAAAATATGGAATGATAAGTGCACAAATTAATGTTTTGATAATTTGCATTTTCTTAAACCCTTATATAAACTTAGGGAGTTCCAATCCTTTAAAACCATAGTCCCAACTCAAACCAAGATGTAAATGCTAATTATGGATAATAATTAGGGTTGACCTTTCCACTCTTCCAGAGGATCTAATGATATAAGAGAAAATATGCCTAACTACCCTCTTAATCATTCCAAAGAAGACTGCATCTTATAGACTGATTATAAGTCCCTAAAATTCATTAGTACATCATATAAGAAGATTCTAATAGGATCGCCTATACTGAATGAATGGAGTAAGATAGTGTGGGACTCTGATCCATTACCACCCTATTCATTCATACTATGGCTTATAACATTCAAGAAACTTGGAACTAAGGACAAGCTCAAAGTTTCCCTAGCAAACACCAAATATGCTTTATGTGCAATTGCAAATGAGGACTATAGTCATTTTATTTCAACTGTGGATAGTCATCCTACTTATGGAATCAAATTCTAAATCTCTTTATTCTATAATGTAACATCCCATCACCGATGGGAAGGATAAAATAGTAAATTTGGGTTAGTTGGTGAGTGTCTGCACGTATCTTGGCTCATTCATGCATAAAATGGCCTCGATACAGATTTGATTGTTAATTTTTGTAAATGCACAGGATTGTACATGCATTCGTGACATTTCCCGGCATATGTGTCTAAAAGTGAAATTTTTGTGAAAAATGCGAATTATGTGTTTGAAAAATTGAATTGGAGTGAATTATGTGTTTTCTACATGAAATTGATAAGTGGGTACCGATGAGATTTTCGGTACTGGAAAAATGACTGTCGAATCGACACTACAAATTAATGACATGATTTAGGCATACTTTTATCATGAGCATTGAAATTTTGTAAAGGATTATGAAAGTCAAAGTATATGAATTGATTGAAATGGGAATTTATAGGCATGACAGAAACAATGAAAGTGTGTGAATCTGAAGGAATTGAATTTCAATTCCGGCCCTAAGAGTTTGAATTTCTGGATTGAAGTAGTGAAATTATATGAAGTTGTATAAGGGCAAATTGGGCATAACACTTAAGATTATAAGACTTAAGGTTTAAAGAAAGGGGTAAAATGGGCTTTTCACCCTCCTTAAGGGTATATAAAGAGGAAAATTTGGATTTTTTTTTAAAAGGAGGATGAAGCCATCGAAGAAGAAGAAGAGAGGAGAAAGGCTTGGGTTTTGAGGAAATCTTGAAGAGTTTGTAGTTTTTAAAGCCAAATCAAGTAAGTATAAGCATCATTCCTCTTGATTTGATGAATGATTCATGTTTTAAGTGTTGAAAGTTAAGGAATGGGTTACCTATATGTTGGTTTTTAGGGTTTTCGATTAGGGATGAATTTTTGATGATTTGTGAATGAGATTGGTTTGAAATGAGTTGGAAAATGATGTGTGAGTGATGTTTTAGTGTTAAGTGGAATTGTGTTGTGAAAGATGTAAAGAATTGGATTGAATATTGTTGAAAAATCAGGTTTTGGGAGGCGCGCGCATAAGCCCACGACGCGACGTGTGCGATCGCCCTCGCTGCGACTAGCTTGTGGATTTCGCTGCGGCGAGCATCCTCACGCCGCGGCGAGCTACTGCCTTCCTATAAATATGTTTTGGTTTTTAAACCATAACTTTTTATACAGATATTCAAATTAGGTGATTTTTGATTTAGTGTAAATTAGAGGCATGGGGCTATAAGTTTTATGAAGAAAAGAAGTTTAGTTCAGTTTATAAGGGGTCTCAATTTTGGATGGAAGTTGAGCGTATAATATGGTTTCGACATAAAGATAGTCTGTATCTATTTGAGGAATAACTTTTGGATTCTTTTGAAACAGAGTGAATGATTTTAGTGCCTATTGAGTTCTGATATTGAGGAAAATTTTTGGGATAGTGCCAGGAATGTCACGAAAGTGCATAGTGCATAATTTGAAATTGCTACTTGTGCCTTATTAGATAATTCTGATTTGGGCAATGTGTAAAATACGAGTGTTTGACTTGTGATAGAGGCGCATTTGGAACGCCAGCCCACCAACATTGTCGATACGTCCAGGCGTTAGCACGGAAACTAGATGAGTAACCTAGATGGTTTCTCAATTATCTTTTGCTTATAATGCTTTGATTATTTCTGTGGAGAATAATGGTGGGATAGTGTTTTGACTGTGGATTTCGGACTGAAAGTCCGGTGTATTGGAGTGATATGACATAAAAGTGTTATGGGTATGTGGATTTGTGAAATGAATTGTGAAATTACTTGCCTATGATATGACTAATTTAGGATTCATGTGATTGATTGTGATACACAAACATAAATTGTGCCATTCATAGGCTAATCGATTGTGATATATGCATACGTGCATAATGTTGTGACGAATCGTGACATATGCATGTCATACGTGAATGCATGAACAAAAAATGACAGTTGTGACCGGAGCAGCCACCGATCAGAGCTTTTAGCTCAATGTTTATATTGGGCCTCGAGCCCCACAGTGATTTAGAGCCTCTGGCTCAATGATAGATGTGCCCTTAATGGGAAAGTTTCAGAGCCTCTGGCTCAATGATTAATGTGCCCTTAATGGGACAGTTTCAGAGCCTCTGGCTCAATGATTAATGTGCACTTAATGGGACAGTTTCAGAGCCTCTAGCTCAACGAGTAATGTGCCCTTATAAGGACAGTTCAGGAGCCCGGTCACAACACCGAATTAAATTGAAAAAGTGTTACATGCTGCATTTGATTTGATCTATTCGATTGAATAAAAGGCAAAATGCCTTATATTGATGTGAAAATAATCATGAATACGACTAAATGTGAGATTATGAAATAATTGTGATATGCCTAAGTGTTGCATGAAATATAATGGCTGTTGACCAGAGTTGTCACCGATCAGAGCTTTCAGCTCAACGTGTGAAAATGAGCTTCGAGCTCATAAGTGATTCAGAGCCTCAGGCTCAACGTATAATAAGCCCTATATCCATCAACGGAATAGGGATAGATATTAATGAGCCCTACAAAGGGACAGTTTAGGCACTCGGTCACAGCAAAATAATAATAAAAGGGAAGTGAGTCTCATATGTGTGTATCAAATATGAAAAATATGAATGTGAATTTCTGTGAATGTGTGAATGTGAAAATTTGTGAAAGTGCTTTAGGAAATAAAGTTAGATTTATGTAAATTGTGAAATGTGATCAAATATGCAACAATGCGAAAATATGATATGTGAATTGATGTTGTTGCATAGATTGAGTGGACCATCGATGATGGTTACCTCATTGAGTTCACAAATCTCACCCAAAATTTGCAATTATTTTTCAGGACTCAGAAGAATACCTGTTAAGCAACGAGCGTATAGCGACCACTGGTGAGTGATAGAATAGGTCGGGATCAGTTGCGTCTGCATCAGTGTCTGCAAAATTTTTGTATAAAATTAGGTTTTTTTTGAAATTCTGTATAAATGATTCAATCATTTTGTAAAGGCACCGGACTAAATTATTTTATTTACTGGTCATGTTATGTAAATTGTTTTCCGCATAATATTTAAAATGTATGAGTGTGTTTAAAAAAAATTATACTGAGATTTGACTGAGTGTTGTAGCACTCCACCCTCGCAGGGCACGAACTCGGATATCACCATCGATGTCGGGTTCGGGTCTTACGAGAGTGGGGTGTTACACTTCAACCCAAGAATGATTAACACAAACTTGGGTTTTTCTTACCTTTAGAATATGGTGGCAATAAGTGAATTTGGTGGTATAGAAATGTAGGTCTTGATGAAAGGATGATGGATCTACGATTGGATTCTTAATTTCACCTTTTGTTTGATTGATTTTAAGCAAAGAAAATGAAAAACTTTGAGAGAAAAAGGAGAGCTTTCATTCATGCAAGAAGAAAGAGAGGAGTGTCTTGTTTTGATTAAAGAGAAATTGCTGAAAATTTATTTTAAAAGTAAAAAGACCATTTTGTCTTTAGAAGGTCATTTAACCTTAATGTGATCCGAAACTTCGAGGTTAGGTTTTTAAATATCGCATTCCACATTTTCATGCATTCTAACTCATATTTAAGAGATTATGGAGAGTTAGCTCAATTTTGAGGCTTCCGGGACATCTGATTAATAAATCGGGTTACTCGATATTGTCACTGTCGCCTGAAACAACTATTTTAAGGTTCACGTTTGTTTTTAGGACTTCACTGGATCATTCTAAGGAAAGTTCTGGGGTTTTCAATATTAATTTAAGATTTTTATTTAAAATCATAACTACAAGTAATATGTATTAAAAATTAGTTTCCATTATAATATATTATGTAAGCATATAATATCTAAATTTAAAACTTAGAATATTAATATGGGCCTAGAATATAGCATTGGAAGGTCTAAACATAAATATGTTTAAATAAATAAATAAATCTAATAAAACACTTCTTAAATATCTTATTTTATAGATAAGCATTCACTTGAAGTATAAATTAATGATAGAATGGATTGAGCAAAATAGAATATCATCATATTACAATGAAAAAAAGATAAATTAAAAAGAAGGTGAAAATACTCAAGTGTCAATATGTTTTTAAAAATTTTCTTAAAATTTAGAGGAAGTCTATGTAATTTTATCCAAAATTATAAAATTTAAATTATCACAAAAAGCAAAATTTGAACTAAATGTCCCCTAACTTTTTAAATTTTAACAGAAAGAAAGAACAAAAATTGAAATGCTAAATCAAATTTGAGTTATATTTTAATTTGTTGAGCCAATTTTCAGACACCAATTTTATATCAGTGAATTCCTTTCATTTGTCTTAACACTTTTGACTTCTTTTTTTGGGGGGTTCAAATCAAATTTTCATTACCAAAGATTTTCACTTACTTCGTATTTCTTTTTCCTTTCCTTTAATCTTTGCTCAAAATGCCTACTTGTTATCATTATTTCAACTATTTTTTTAATGATTTTTAAGAACTTCATTTATTGGTAATATCAAACTTTTGAAAGTATTTATATCAACTTTTTGAGAAACAATCTAATATTGTCCCTTTTTAATGATAAGGTGTTAGCTTAGCCATAGTATATCGAAAATATATCATTTTAAATATAAAAAATATAAATAGATATATAACCAAAAGGAGTTTGATTTACTTAGAGAAATTTTAAATTTCTAACTTAAAAACTACAATATATTAACTTTATTTTAAGCAGATAGATCAATTTTTTGTTTTTGGTCAATTTGTGTATATTTTAAATTTGTACAAGGTAGAATCCAAGATTAAAACATTAATAAATCGTTTCATTTGACTAAAAAATTCTAATGTACCTAGATGTGACGTAAAAGGAAAAAGATCATCATCATCATCAATATTCAGTTGAAGTCTTGCTAAGGCATAGAATATGAGGAAGTTCGATAGTATGTAATCTTATTTCTACATAGTAAAGAGGCTATTTCCTACAAACCCACATGCAATGTGTCATAAAGATCTTACAATATAAATGGATGTGCATATATATTTAAGAAATAAAGTACAATAAATAAATAAAATAAAATAAATATAAAAAGGTATGAAAAACAACTAAATACAAAAATACAACACAATACAAATAAATACTGAAAAGAAACATCGAGCAAGAGTAATAATATAACACAAAGTAATGTTCATGTAGAACAAGTCTAAGAATAGCAATAAATGTTAAGTGAAATACATACCAGAAGAGACACGTACCGATACGAAAGACCCGTAGGAACCAATCTAAGATATACACCCTAGAAGGTATATACTACACAATAAATACAAAGGACACTAGTTTTTGTAACCTACAAGAAAGTGAATGTCCTCTTATAAGAGAGACCTTAACTCGTATCCTAGTATGCCAAAGTTTTCCATTTCAGGCCAAGTCCTTGGTAAGATCTAACCTATCCATATCATTCTTGATCACTTCCCCTAGTTTTTACTTTTTTTTTTACAATCTTTAAGTATTATTTTCTCATATTTTCTCACTGGAGTGTCAGGATGTCTCTTTTTAACATGTCCGAGCCATCTAATACATGTCTCTCTCAATTTGTGATTCATACCAGCCACCTTTAATTTGTCTCTGACCATTAGATGTTTGACCTTATCTCTTCTAGTAAGGTTACACATTCACTAGAGCATCCTTATCTCTGTCACCAAAAGCTTATTATTATGTATTTGTTTGATGGGACAACATTCCGCCCCATATAGCATGGTTGGCCTAATCACTAAGTGATAGAATTTACCTTTTAACTTGAGCGATATCTTCTTGTCACATAAAACTCCTGATGCACTGCTCTATTTAAACCATCCTGATCTAATACGATGGACTATATTTTTATTGATCTCTGCATTGTTTTGGATTATAAACCCTAAATATTTAAAATATAATTTTTTATCCAATCTTTACCTCTACTCTGGTAGTTACCTGATGGCCCAAAAAGTTGCATTCTAGGCCGTTTGGTTCTATTTCTGTTTTTCTGTTGTAGTTTTTAGTTTTCGTTTTCAGTTTTTTTAGTTTTTCTTTCAAATAAAAACAAAAACTTGTTTGGTTATTAATGTTAATGTAGTTATATTTTTATCACTGATAATAATTATATATTAAATAAAACTTAAAGATAAATTATTTTCAATTAAATAAATTTATTTAATCTCTTATATAATATTTATTAACAAATTATTAATAAAATTATGCTATTTTACTAAAATAAATAATTTAAAAATAAATATTTTATTTATAAGTTAATATTTATTTGAAATATATTTTAATTATTAAATCAAATTTTATTTGAATATTTATATATTTTAATTTTAATTATATTTAATAATAATTATTAAATTTGA
>JAOTIZ010000003.1:27921619-27935599 GCA_027123425.1 Erythroxylum panamense | reverse complement strand
CGGACCATCGATGATGGTCACTCATTGAGTTCGCAAAACTCACCCAAAATTTGCAATTATTTTTCAGGACTCAGAAGTATACCCCGTTAGGCAACGGGCGTATAGCAACTGCTGGTGAGCAATAGAAGAGATCGGGATCAGTTGCATCTGCATTAGTGTCTGCAAATTTTTGTATAATATTAAATAATTCTAAATTTCTGTATAATTGATTGGCTCTAATTATGTAAATTGTTTTCCGCATAATGTGTATATGCATATTTCAAAAGAATTTTGTTTATACTGAGATTTGACAAGTGATGTAGCATGCCACCCTCGCAAGGCACAGACTCGGATATCACCATCGATGTCGGGTTCGGGTCTTACGGGAGTGGGGTGCTACATATAATGTACCTTTTTAGACTAGTCATGGACACTCCTATGGGCTTCCAAACTTTAGATGCATAGTAAAAGGGATATGAGATTGTTTATATTCAGTTTTAGTGTGCTAGTACACTTAATCTAAAGGGAAAGGAATACTTGGCTATTTAAAGACCAAGTTGTTAATATCAGAGATGACTTGACGAAACTCATTTTCAAAATTAGTGTAAGGCCCCAACATATACCCTAGAAGTATTATAGCATGTCTAAGGTGTATTAATAAGTGAGTATAACAAATGAATTAAGTGTATCTAAGTATAGTAAGAGACATAATGTTACTTAATGTAAAATATTTGGGTAAATGGGTAATTTGTTAATTTTAGCATAAACATACCCCTATAATTTGGACATGTCTTGACCTGTAGATCTCTAAATTGGATAATTACAATTGGAAATTAATCTAGAGACATAGATATAAAACTTTTATGAAGGGACCAAAATTTTATTGTGCATATAAGATTTTTGAATTCTCGCTTGAATTTGAGTTATGACTGATGTCCTTGTTTTCAAACAACTTGTAGTGTTTTGGGTATAACTACTGGAATAATTAACCAAATTACATGAAATTTATTACATTATAAAATTGAGACATAGGGGAATGAAATTAATTTATAAGATTGTAGGCCAATGTGGGAAGCAAAGGAGGAAGAAGGAACAATATGAAAATTTTCAAATGTTAACACATGGACCAATTGGATTATAGCATGTGTAACCAATAATAATAAAGTACATGTGTCCAATAGGAATTAAGCATATGTGTGAGTCTTGAAATTTATAGAATGGGCATATGGAGAGGGGAGATGCACGACATTTTGGGTTTTCTATGTTTATATTTTTCTCCTCTCCATTTCGCCTTCTTCATCCCATCATTTTTCATGTAAGAAATCAAGTCAATCTTAGGTAGAAATCAAGGTAAAAGGTAGGGATTTTTTCTTCACCTTTATCTCTTCTTACTTTTCTTATGAAGGAATCAAATTATAAGGTTCTAATTGGGATTGAAAGGTATATTTTGGTGTTTTAGTTGGTAAGTCAAGCAAAGCCAAGGAGGAAGGGAAGGAAAGGCAATAGAAGACCTACTTTGTCAATTTTGAGGTTTAAGACTTCACTTATTTGATTT
This sequence comes from Erythroxylum panamense, assembly GCA_027123425.1. Lineage (NCBI taxonomy): Eukaryota > Viridiplantae > Streptophyta > Magnoliopsida > Malpighiales > Erythroxylaceae > Erythroxylum > Erythroxylum panamense. The sequence goes on along the minus strand of JAOTIZ010000003.1, from coordinate 27,934,065 downwards.
TTATAGTTATGTATGATTCAATGGATATAAAGATTCATTTTGATGTGGAATTGTTTCTGGGATGTTGCTTTGGTGTTATTTTGGTGTTATTGTGCGTGCGTGAACTTGGTTGTATATGACTAGAGAGTATTATATAGTGGAATTCTGTCTAGGGTTTATTCGAATCAGTCATATTGTTTGAGTCATAACTCGGTCTATAGACCTCCAAATTATGTTATTTCAGTTACATATGAAACCTAATACATAGAGCTAAATATCTATATAAGGGACTCTAACCTAATTCTGACTCTATGACCTTTAAAATTGAGATCGAAAAAGGTGATCTAATGCTACCCCTTTTTTGGAGCAGCTTGTGATATTTTGATTATATCTCATGATTTAGAAGTCAAAATACTCTAATTGTTGTGCTATAGAAACTATAGACAAAAAGAAAAAAATTTCTAGAAGACCTCAAAACACAGTTATGACTTTTCCTATATAAATATTAAGGAACAATTAGTGGTATGAATGGAGAGAGTTTCTGTCACGACTATGGCATTGTTTTCATTTTTTATTTTTATCAAATCTTATCTGAACCTTTTTGAATGTGTATGAAACCTTTCAAACACCTAAAAATAAATGAAATAGGACTTACCATGTGTGTGAATTGAGTGATTAAACATTGAAACTTAATATTGAACATAATTCATGCTAAATAAAACTTACATATACATAAATGGTTGGTATGTATATTTATTGCTCATACATGTATAATGTGATCATGCAAGTGTGATTTTGACACCTTTCTAATATTGGTAAGTTATGACTCGCATGTATGAACATAGATACAAATTTTATGATTTGAAATATATATCATTTGACTTGTCAATATATGAATTGTGAAATTGGAAAATGGTTAAAGGAAATGTTATAATGCCTACTCTATTGTCTTGGTTGTGGATAAATAGACATGCCTATAGGGTTACAGTGAAGCTGCTACAGTTCGACACCACCGATGTCCACAGTTCGAGACCTTTGGGTTTCTATAGTTCAATACCTTTGGGTATCCACAGTTCGATACCTTCGGGTATCCACAACACCTGTTATTCATACCCACTGAAAATGTGCAAGCCTAACACAGAAAGTAAAGTAAAGAGATATAAATAAGAAATACAATATGACAACATTAATAATCGGTATATGAATGAACATTTGCATTTCTATTGATAATTTGTATGATTGAGTGTTGAATATCAATGTTTGAGCTTTGAAGGTGAATTTATGGTATATGAAAAAAAAATATCGAAGCATGTTTATATTATTTATTTGATTAAGTATACCATCATTTTCTGTATTTGTGCAATGTTCATAAATGTAAGGGCTTGGTGGATGACTGTTGTAAGTGGTCTTCTAAACTAAGTATTTCCCCACTAAGTTTTCAAGCTTAACAGGGTGTCAATCCATGTAGGTCCAAGTCATAGGAGTGAGGTACACAGAACATCTGCAGGGACCAAGGCCAACAGATAGAAGAAAAAGTACTTTTGGAAGGCGTTTTTAATTAAATATGATTGTACATATAATGGTTAAAGGAAATTGTATGTTTTCTTTCGGATTACCATGTAAATGTAAAATTGTTTTACTATTGTTAAATGATAATGTTAAGGATTGGGGAGTTTTGTAATATGTATATGTATAGCATTGAACCAAAATGCATGTCGTGAATGTATACGCAGAAAATTGGTTGTTGTATGTGTGGATGGTTATAGGTTTTGTGTAAGGGGTGTTACAATTAGGATGGCTACTATTGCACAAGTGCCATTAGAATTGTGTACTGGACTATTTTTTAATCTCTCCCTAACTTTGTTTATGTTAAAACCCTTAGATTTAGTTTTAGATGCTTAGTTGTAATATATTGCCTACTTAAGGCTAAATTCTCCAGTTAGGACTTATACTTATTATTTTTATATCAATAAATTTTACTTACTTTCCATTAAAAAAAGAGGTGTTAGGGCCTTTATAATAGAGTTTAGACCTTTTATTTATTTGATTAAAATTAAATTCTAAATTTAAATAGAATTATAATTAATGCTAATTAAATAACAATTAATCCCAAATAAGATTTAATATTTCATATTGGTCCTTATGTATTAAATATCTTATATTTAATCCTAAAATTTCTTAATATTTATAATCAAGTACAATTTGATTAAGTTAGTATTTTCTCTTATCAATAGTTATGTTTGACCTATTAAATTCCTAAATATATTAGCAATGTATTTAAATTATAGCCTTAAATAATATTTAGGATTATATAAATTAAAACCTTTTTATTTATCTTTAATTTTCTAATTACATAATTTATATCTATAGATCAAGATTGACATCTAGCAATGTGTTATAACCAACCAAATATTAGGAATGTTAAAATGGTTTTATCAAACTTTTTTATGCGTGATTTTCATATTATTCAATCATTTCATCACGCTAATTAATGTCTACTTAATTTGAGTCCAATCATATTGGTACACACCATTAGTAATTAATTTTATTAATAACATTTGAATATTATTTTCAAAATATCATTCTACCTTAGTCAAGGATTTTGAAAACTGATAGTAATGAAAAATAGTGAAATATTCTTCCTAATCACTTTAGGATGAAGAATCTATATCGATCACTCAATTATCAGTATATAACAATAATAACAGTCCAATAAAAATCTCGCTAATACGCTGAGTTTAAGAAGATTAAGTAGTACGTAGTCTTACTCCTAACTAGCAAAAAGACTACTTTCAAATGACCCAAGTAAAAAATAAATAAATAAAAATAAATACTTAATAAATAAAATATAATACAACACAGAGTAAATAAATAATATCAATAGATAATAATTATAACAATAGTAGTAGTAGTAGTAGTAGTAGTAATGGTATTAGTAACAATAATAATAGCAATAGTAGTACTACTAGTAGCAGTAGTAGTAATACTAATAATAATAAGGATAAGTAGAATAAACTTAGACTAAATTTCTAAGAAATAAGTACTACATATTTAAAAGTTTAGGCTAACTATAAGAGGAAAAATGCTAAAAGACCTATGAGACTGATAAGGCTATCTTTATGATAGATCCGTAATTTGTATTGTAATATACCAAAGTTTGTTATTGCGAGTCATGTCCCTGATAAGTCTTAGCAGTGTCATATCAATAAATTGTGCTTACCTTCTTTTAAAAAAGAGGTGTTAGCACCTTTATAATAGAGTTTAGACCTTTCACTTATTTGATTAAAATTAAATTCTAATTTTAGGTAGAATTATAATTAATGCTAATTAAATACCAATTAATCCCAAATAAGATTTAATATTTCATATTGGTCCTTATGTATTAAATATCTTATATTTAATCCTAAAATTTCTTAATCTTTACAATCAAGTATAATTTGATTAAGTTAGCTTTTTCTCTTATCAATAGTTATGTGTGACCTATTAAATTACTAAATATATTAGCAATGGATTTAAATTATGGCCTTAAAATCATATTTAGGATTATATAAATTGAAATCATTTAATTTATCTTTAATTTTATAATTACATAATTTATATCTATAGATCAAGATTGACATCTAGCAATGTGTTATAACTACCCAAATATTAGGAATGTTAAAATGGTTTTATCAAACTCTTTTATACATGATTTTTCATATTATTCAATCATTTTATCTTGCTAATTAATGTCTACTTTATTTGAGTCCAATCATATTGGTACATATCATTAGTAATTAATTTTATTAATAACATTTGAAAAATATTTTCAAGATATCATTCCACCTTAGCTAAGGATTTTGAAAATTGATAGTAATAAAAAAACAATGAAATATTCTCCATAATCAGTCTAGGATGAAGAATGTTATATTGATCACTCAATTATTTATATATAACAATAATAACAATCCAGTAAAAATCTTGCTAATACGCGGAGTTTGGGAGGGTCAAGTAGTACGCAATCTTACCCCTAACTAGTAAAAAGACTATTTTCAAATGACCCATGTAAAAAAAATAAATAAATAAAAATAAATACTTAATAAATAAAAAATAATATAAAAAATAATAAATAAATAATATCAATAAATAATTATAACAATAGTAGTAGTAATAGTAGTAGTAGTAGTAGTAGTAGTGGTGGTGGTAATAGTAGTAGTAGTAGTAGTAGTAGGAGTAGTAATGATAATAGTAATAATAATAATAGCAATAGTAGTACTAGTAGTAATCGTAGTAATACTAATAATAATATGGATAAGTAGAAAAAACTTAGGCTAAATTCCTACGAAATAAGTACTACATATTTTAAAGTTTAGGCTAACTATAAGAGGAAAAATGCTAAAAGACCTATGAGACTGATAAGGATATCTTTTTGAGAGATCCTTAATTTGTATCGTAATACACCAAAGTTTTCTATTACAGGTCATGTCCCTGATAAGTTTTAGCAGTGTCATATCATTCTTTATCAAATAGCACCCCCCTTGGCAAATCTTTATAGGCCTTTTTTTTCTTCTCTTATAGTCTCTAAGTACAATCTTCTTGCATCTTCTCATTAGAGCATCTGGATGTCTCCTCTTAACATATTCAAACCGCTTAGGCCTTGTCTTTCTTAATTTTCAATAACATTAGCCACCATTATGTTAGTTGTCGATCAATAAAATAATTTCCTACTCATGAAAACTTTAATTTTGTAGAAATAGTGAGTAAGGTCGAGATCCACAAAGACTGGTTATGTAATTTGAAGTTTTAGTGATTGAATAATTTAATAATCTAAAATAAGACAAAAGCAAAATTTATAATATGAAGAAATTGATAAGAAAAATTCCAGGCAAGATATATCTCATTATTAATTCCATTTAGTTGATCATCGAATAGAAATATAAATTTCCTTCTCAAATGAAAAGGTTACAAGTATTAATAAGTTCTAATATTTTGGTTTTCCTTAATTATAATTTAGATGAGAATTGATCCACAAATAAATCTTGTTTATCAATCAATCCTAAGTTAGCTTTTAGGATTTACATTGTAAATAACTTTAAAAATTAGAAGAGCCACCATTTTCACCCAGTAATACTCGAATTGAATCATTTAAAGTGGGTTGAATATTTTCACAAATGCAATTTCAATGATTTAATTGTGTCGAATGCATTGGATTTCTACTTTATTGGATCTAATAAACATGAATGGGTTTTAAGATCCCAATGGAAGTATTTATTTGATATAAATAAGACGTCAATATTTAATCCAAATAAAATCTCAAGAGTACAAAAAATATTCAAACATTTAAGAAGAGAAAAACAATTGAAGAACAATTTTCACAATTTTATTGAATCAAACCTAGATAATCTTGACTAGAACAAGGATTTTAGCCACTCATGGCTTGAAACAAAAACCATAAAATAAAGAGAGAATTCTAAATATTAAGAAAAGCTAAAGATGCCTAAACTAATGAAAGGCCCTCCTATTTATAGGAAATGAGAAGGGTAAAAACCCTAGGCTAAAATGGGAAACAAATCCCGTTAATTGAAATAAAAATAAATTTAAATTTAAATACACAAAAAATCTCATCAAAATCAGAAAATAAAATCTTGAAATATATCTTCTCTCTCTTATGCAGATTTTTAGGATTTATTGCAGAAATTCAAATTTAAACTTTGTGAGTGCCCACGCCCAAGTGCAAAAACACAATTTAAAATCAATCTGACCAGTTAATATGAGTTTTTCTCGAATTAATCTTCAATTTCCTTGATTTTGACTCAATCTTCACCAATTCCTTGATTTTCCACCTAAAAGACAACTATGAAATTAATCCCTTTAAGGTTTAAGCTTGACATTCAAGCCCTCTTTTGTCTTATCTGCTAAAATAATGCCATTAGCAAACAATATATACCAAGGCTCATCCCCTTGGATATTCTTGGTGAGCTAATCAATCACTACTGCGAATAAAAAAGGGCTAATAGAGGAGCTTTGGTGTAGCCTAATATCGATAGAAAAAATGCTTTGTATTTAATCTTATTGTCTTTACTCTAATTTTTACACCTTCATACATATCTTTAATAACCTGTGTATAAGTAATAGGAACTCTCTTCACTTCTAAACACCTCCATATGACTCCCCTAGGTGCCCTATCGTACACCTTTTGTAAATAGTGCATGCTATATACTTTTGACTATTATAGGTTATAAGTAGTATCAAAATATAGCAACCTCTATATGCAATACTTTAGATTTCTTATGTTAAAGGATCATTTATACAATCGTCATAATGAAAATTTCCTTAAACGTATAAGTAGTGATTCCAAATAAAATTATTGTATCGAGTCTATTCAATAAATTTGTTCCCTAATAAGCACTCATTTATTTGTTTAAGTATCTTTATACTTTAATCTATAGCATTTACTACTTCCTTTATAAGGAAGATATATTATATGTGAAAGTCTTTTTATGCTATATTATTATATAGTCTAAATAGAATAATTACTAAGAACAATTTAGATCAAATAATAAATTAATGTAATATAAATCTTATATCTAAGATATCATCATAATTTTATTTTCAATGGACATTTATTCCATTAACTTTATATTATACATTAGTTAATTAAACAAATATTCATAGATAAAAAATACATTTAAATAATTATGTCACTAAAACTATAATCAACCAATTAATTGTAGGCCATAAACTGATAGAGTTACTGTCACAACCACTAGACTCATTTACAAAGAGTGCATACCACTATTTGACTCTACACATAAAAGAAATGGGGCTTGGAAAAATAAAACTCTTTTTTATGCTAGGAGGCTCCAATTAATATCTTTGGTGCTAAGTAACCTCTTTATATATTGGAGTCTCATCTCTTCTTACCTTAAAATTTGATCAAAGCCTTTGAAAGGATCCTTAAGAACTTTCTCTAGTTTAAAGAAATAAGTAATTATTAATAACCAAAATGAGTTGGAAAGAGGTACATCTACTTAAGGATCAAGGAGAGTTTGGAATAAAATCCATAAGAGACACTAATAAAGTGATATTTACTAGAAGAATATGGAGGCTCTTCAATGATTAAGAATCTTTGTGGGTCTAATGGATGCACACTTTCTTAAAGGGGACAACTTTTGGAATATGAAAATCAAACCTGAAATTTTATAGACCACTAATTAGATGTTAAAACTGAGCACTTCTATCTCCCAAGAAATAAAAGTGGAGATTGGTAATTAGAAAAAGAGTAGCTTTTGGTTTGATAATTTTAAAAAACTTGGTTCCTCTCTATTTGCTTCCTGAATTTAACATACTTCAAAATTTGATTCTTAGCCAACTAGATTTAAAAAAATTATTAAGGAGGAAATGTGCCATTATTATCATATGTGCTTCTTAGCAGTAACTGATTCAATCCCAAACTATAGTCATGATCCAAATAGAGAGATTCATTCATTTGCCTGAGATATAATTATAAATTATTCACTAATAAGTCTTGCTTATACTTGCTATTGTTTGGTTTAATAAAAATCTAAAAAAGGATCATTTATTCTTTGGTTATCAATCAAAAGAGATTCAAAACTATAGGCAAAATTAGTTAGGATAATAATTGAAATTAGCATTCTCTTACTTGAAAACTTTGATCATATGCTCTTTCAATGTAGCTATACAGGCATCATATGGAACTAATTCTAAGTTTATACAGATTACAATGCCAAACTAAGAATTGTCCTAAGAGATAAGCTGGTCCTATGGGGTTAAACTTTAGAACAAAAATGATACTCTTTAAACTTGGTTTAAGCTACTGTGTTAATGACATTTAGAGAGAAAGGAACATTTCAACATTCCAACATGCTGAATATGATATTCATTGATCAGGTTCATACTTTTTAGTAAGTGAAGTTATAGATGTAAATGGAATACATTTATAAAGTAGTGATTATCTTAAAGTTAGTTAGACATTTTTGTTAACCTCTTAAGTTTAAGAGGAATAAGTACGAATATATGTAGAATGTGCCTCACACTCATCAAACTTCAAGTTTTGTCTATAGACTTCAAATCACTCTTAAGCTTCATCTCAATAGTGTTTTCCTCATTTAGAGACTCTAAAGCTCTTCAGTGCAAGTTTATTTGCCTTTAACTTATAGGAAATTGTAGAATTCCAAACTTGTTATAATTTAGTGTTTTTTCAAAAAAATAATAATTGCATTAAGTAAACAAGAAATTTGGGTAGGACGTTACAAATAACTAAATACAAAGCTATTAAAGCCAAAACTAGATAGGATTAGGAGCCAAAGAACTAAAATGATTACAAGTTAATGATTTCCCATGATATGGCTAAATCATTACTTACAAGAATGATCTATCTAATACTTTGCAATAAGGTCAGAGTAAAGGTTTGAATAGGCTAACTTATGCATTAAAATATACTAGACCTTTATAAAGGTCATTGTTCCCATATATAATAAATGAAAATGAGATAGAAAATATCAAAATCACAAAAGTGTTCTTTATATAAGGTTAAAAGGTTAATCATTATCAAAGATATAGTATATTTTCCAAAAAAGAGGTTGCAAGAATTTAAAATTGTGCAATTCCATTGATGGCAAAATAAGTTTATTATTGTTTAAGTTTTTTTGTAGGAAATTGATGATATAGTTATAAGTGACTAAAATTAATTAGGTGCATTTAGAGTCAACAAAAGTGGGGAGTAAAAGAGAACAAAGAGAGTTGAAAGGTATCTCATCATTAAATCTTATATTACCATTTTCACCTTTTCTTAACAATAGAAATAAGTTAATATTTTTTTTAACAATCACCTATTACACACTCATATAAATTCATAAAAAATGGTATCTTTTAAGAAGTTTAAGATTAAATTAACAAAAAAACTAAGTTTAAGGACTTAAGCTTTCTTCAAGTAAAGTCTAGAAATCAAATTTGTTTTTTTCAAATAAAAACTAAAAGAAACTTTATTTTTCTTACCAAATAAATAAATATCATAAGGAATTAAGATCAAAATTTTGATATAGGAAATGAGAAACCTTTTAATCAAAATTTACCACCTTTTCTTGCATATATAAATTAATTTTTTATGCCATAAATCTAGTTAAGAACCATATTGAATTGTATTCAAGTCATTTTTTATTATCTTCACTTAAATCTTGTAGAATGATGTAGATTGGATTCATGATTAGTGTATAGAACCAATAACATTACTGGAGTTAAAAACATACTTAAACTTTAGGTACCAAATATGTTCTAATTACCATTTATATCTAAGGCACAAGTGAAAATAAAAATTTTACGTAATGAAACATGCCACACAGTTTTCAAAATCAACATATAACCTTCATTTGTTTAAATACAAACTTTACTAATACCCATTGTATAGGCATAACTAGTATTGTCTATTGTACCATAATTTCCTAGTTTGGATGTAGAGGAGACATTATTTTTAAGTTTAGCATGGTAGAATGCTATTGAATCAATAATCAAATATAAATGTACTTGTATTCTAATCATTCACCTTTTAATTTTTCTCATCATTGTATTCATTTTAGAAAAGTTATAGTTTCTTTTTACATGCAACTTCTTCTTGTAGTAATAACATGAAAAAGTTTCTTTTGATTATAACATGCTTGTGGATTTATGAAACTTAGGAACTTTTATATTGTCTCTTATCTTTATTCGTTATGATTAAGACAAGATTTTATAAAGTATTAATACTTATATCTTTCTGCTTAGCCTCCTCATTATATAAACTACCATTTACAAATGGTAAGGACAAAACACCACTTTTAATAGAGTTGTTAAGAAACATCACTAATTACCAAACTTTCTTAATCATTTGGAAAAAGTTTAAGAATCATAACACCTATAATTCATTAACGTTGATATTTTCATAATGCTCAACTAATTTATCAAATCTTAAAAATAACTCAAGTATTTTGTAATTTTTTGTCCTTCTAGATATATATGTACACTTTGGTCATGTGATAGAATATTTAAATAAAGGGATAGAAAAGTTTTTTAATATTTATAGGTTTATAAATTGTATACCCTTTTGTTATTGACAACATTGTAGATAGAATAATGGTACTAAAACTTAATCATTCATGATTCACATATTAAAGAGTAGCATATATTACATATTATATTATCATAAGAGGAGTTTACTTAATATCAATTATTTTCTCTAATATCACCATTACTAATTGTTGTAATGGTTATTTTTTTTGTTTTGAAAGATCTTTTAGGTTTTTTAAGTATAGATAGACCACATATGAGTTGTGGGAAGTTGGTTAGACATATTAGAGAGTTGCTAAGATCCTTAAGAGAGTAAAGAGTATATGTTTACACTATATAACACATATTGAGCTACTATTCATTGGTGTGAGTAAGAGAATAAGTTTTTGAGTTGTTTGGTTGTTATAATTAAGAAAATTGATTTGATACACTTTGTGATGGTTAATTTTTACTTTGAATAAGATTTGTAAAGGGTTACTCTTCACCCATAGCAATATAAGATGATTGTAAGAATTCCTCTTCACCTGTGACAAAAAAGATATTGCATAGAGGAATATTCTTTACCTGTTGAAGGAAGAAGATAATGAACTTTTATGTAGAACTTCAGGAGCAGACGTAGACCAACGGTTGTTTGATTAAACTACTATAAATCGGTTTTATCCTTCTTCTCTACTCTCTTCCATCAATTATTGTGACTATCATATATGAATTTGCTACAATCATTTATTATAATAGATAAATCATTCATTAGTTTACGAATAGGCAAAAAGTGAATATATAATTCACCTTCCTCTTGTGTGTCATCTATGGACCAATAATAATTAGTTTTATGATTTTCTTATGATTAGGTCAAGTAGAATAATGTCAGAATGTGGCCTAATATTAAGTTATCTAATTATGGTTAAGCTCAATTAAGAATTAAATACTTTGATCGTTCACTCAATTATGTGATGAATGTACCAAATAAAATTATAATATAAATTAGTTTTCCTACATATTAAAATTTATGATTAAGATATGTTAATTAATTCATCAAAAAAATCTATAATGAAAAAGGAGTTAAAAAAATCATTTAGAAAGGGATTTGTAGCATGTCAATTTTAACAAGTGTTCAAGATATGTATTTATATTTTATATTATAAGAATTATGTGTTTAAAATTTAATTTGCGATCAAAGTCTTGTTTGGAGTAATTAAAATTTCTTACCTTCTAGAGGGTGAGAAATATGAGAATAAGTGATTAGATGCTCAGTTTATCCATCTCTTCGTTCTTTTTCACTTTGTTGTTTTATATTGTTCCCATTTTAGTCAATGAAGCAAAAGTTTAGGTCCTGAACTCGTTGGTTTGGTTTGTTCAGCTAAGCTGACTGTAAATGAAAATTGGAAGTAATATGAGTACACTTAAAGTGTCTACTTGCATGTGTTTTATCCAAAACTATAAAAATTAAAAAGTATGCATGTCAAATTCTTAAGTTGTTTCTTTCCAAGAAAAAATCTTAAGCTATTTTCTTGTTTTGAACTGCTTTCGCTGATAAGGGAATATTTCGACAACTGTACCAATCACATGCGCCTCATCATTTGTACAATAACTAACTGCACGAGCATACTGTTTGTTATACCTGTAAATATCTTTATTGTATACTCTCTTTTTATTTTCAATCATTTTCACTCATCCGTGTATATATACGACACACGAGAATAATAACATTGAGCCACCTTGTTCATCATCGTCTTATCTTCATATATGGTATCAGAGCCATAAAAGCTCCAATGAGAACCTCCTTCGTCGATCCACTTTTTTCTGTCAAAATGGCTTTTTCAACCTCAACCTCACCATATATTTTTCCCACCCAGACCATCCCTTCCAATGCATCATTTGGTGAACTTGTTGCCATCAATGTCACCTCTCTCATACCCATTAAACTCAACCCTTACAACTATGTCGAATGGGCCAAATAGATGGAGTCTCTCTTTATCAGTTATGGACTTCAAGGACACATCACTGGATCCATTCCATGATCCTCTCCCATTTGTATCGTTGATGGTAACGAAACTAAAAACCTAACTTACATTCATTGGTTCCGACAAGACCAACTCCTCTTGTTGGCTATTTTGGGCTCCTGTGATAATGATGCTCGTTCCATCATCTCACAAGCCACCTCTTCCCATAAAGCTTGGACCCAGCTTTGCACTGCCTTTGTCAATCATTCTCAGTCTTGTATCTTTCATCTAAAGGAAAAACTCTCCACCATGTCTAAAGGCACCACCTTTGTTTCGGAGTACCTTAGGTCCATCAAGGTTATTGCTGATGAACTTTCCTTGATTCGTTATCCTCTCAATGTTGGACCCCGAACCTTCGGTGGAAATTAGAAATATTAAAATGAATTCAATGAGTGTGTTTGTATAAGTATTGTGTTATAGATGTTA
>JAOTIZ010000003.1:27906858-27921519 GCA_027123425.1 Erythroxylum panamense | reverse complement strand
GGAATGAGAAAAGAGAGAAAAGAAAAAGAAAAATTTATACCGATTTCGGATTGAGGTTAGTCTAAGGTTTCCAACGCAATGAGTTTTTCTAAGTATATGTTTTCGGATCCGCTTTCGTTTGTCTCAGTATTTGACTTGCTTCGACTCGATCGTTTTTGCATTCGCTTCCGATTTGTGATTCGATTCGCATCCAATTGGTTTTCGCTTTATGTTTCGTTTCTTTGCTTTGATTCGATGGATAGTCGTTCGTATTCGTATTCGCTTTTCATTTTGCTTCCGCATCTTGTGTTCGGTTATTTGATTTGAATTCATTTTGGTTTCGATCTCGTTCGTTCTCCATATTTCGGTTAGGATCCGGTTTCCGGATCGGGTCCCAACACTCAATGATGTCGATCTTGTGCTCTACTGTTTATCTGGTCTAGGACCAAACTTCAAGGACATCGCCACTGTCCTGCCAGCACAACCCTCACCCTTATCTTATGACCAAATTTATGAACAACTCCTTAACCATGTACTTCAACTACAAAAAGACAACAAACCTTCCGATAACATCCTGTCTGCTTATTATGTTCACAAATGTTCTTCACTTGGCAATAATCGGTTAAAATTTTCTGCTTAGGAAAATTAACCTAAATCTAACCCTTCACCGAACCATTCCACTCCTAAACGTAACGATATTTGTCAATGGTGTGGCAAACGTGGTCACATTGCCAAGTTTTACTTTAAGATTGACAACAATCCCAATGTCACCCATCATTCCCCTTCCTTTAATACAAAACACACTGCTCATGCTATTAACTTGTCAGCCTCGCAATATCCTTGGTTATTGGATTCTGGTGCTTCACATCACATCACTAATGATTTCTCCAATCTTTCCCTTGCCACTGAATATCCATATTCGGATTATCTTCATGTTGCCAATGGTAATATCCTACCTATATCCCATACTGGTATTGCTACTTTACACTCTTCTCGCATATCATTTACATTGCCCAACGTCCTTTATGTTCCACGGATTAATCATAAGTTACTATCAGTCTCTTAACTTTGTCACAATCATAATGTTTCTGTTGAATTTTTTCCCTCTTGTTTCAAGGTGAAAGCTTTGGAAACAGGGACGGCACTGCTTCAAGGACCAAATGACAACCATGTTTACAAACTCTACTCCACTCCACCCCATGCTTTTACTGTTACCTCCACCCCCCTCTACTACATGTTGGCATCATTGTCTTGGGCATCTTGGTTTTCGTACTCTTCTCAAAGTTCTCTCTGCTCATCACCTGTCCTCTTCTCGCCTCACCTCCCCCTCATGCACTACTTGTCTTCAGAATAAAAGTCACAAGCTACCGTTTTTCCAGTCCAGTCTTCACAATGAACGTCCTTTACAACTTTTATATGCTGATGTATGGGGACCTACTCCCTTTCCTTCTTTAGAAAATTTTTGCTATTACGTTATATTTGTTGATCATTACTCTCGATATGTTATTAGATGTTTTCACTATTTTCACTAAGTTTAAAGTGTTGGTTGAAAATCACTTAAACACAACTATACAAACTCTCTTCACTGATAATGGTGGTGAATTTATCAAACTCCGTCCATTCTTGTCCACCCATGGGATTGCTCATCTCACTACAACCTCAAACACCCTTGAACATAATGGCGTCACTGAACGTAAATACCGCCACCTCGTTGAAACAACACATTGTCTCCTTCATTATGCCCACGTTCCCTTCCGATTCTAGTCATTTGCTCTTCAAACTGCTACTTACCTCATTAATCGCATGCCCACTCCCACCCTAAATCAATCCTCCCCCTTTGCTGTTTTATTTCGTCAAACTCCCAACTATCACAAATTGCGTACATTTGGTTGTCTCTGTTTCCCGTGGCTTAAACCTTACTCACCTCACAAACTTGCTCCACGATCTTCCCCTTGTGTCTTTTTAGGATATTCCCCTTAACAGAGTGTTTATTTATTCTACGATCTTCATCACCACAAGCTTCTTTCCTCTCGGCACGTTATCTTTGTTGAAGACCAATATCCCTTTCACAACTCTGCACCCAATTCCGATGCCAACAATTCCCTATTTTCCCCCTCTCCTACTCCTATCCTATCATCACCTCACACCATTATTCCTCCTACTGCTAGCTCTTCCCCTGCTCGACCCACCCCAACCCCATCCCATTCTTCCTCCCCATCACCTTCCTCTATGTTGTCCGACCCCTCTCCCAATGTAGTGTCTCCTGGCTGTCAGACTTTGTCACCAACTATGGCCATCCATCACCTGGAGCAACCTTCCCTCACTCGTCTTGGTACTTACCCGATGATCACTTGTGCCAAAGTTGGTATCTTCAAACCAAAAACAGCTTTTTCCATTACACAATATCCACTAACCAGTGACATTGAACCCACGTGTGTCTCCCAAGCTGCCAAAGTACCTCACTGGAAACAACCCATGTTTGACGAGATCAATGCCCTTCTTTCGAATGGCACTTGGGACCTTGTCCCTCCTCAACCCCACCTCAACATTATCGACAACAAATGGATTTTCTGTATTAAAGACACCCTGATGGAACTATTGCTAGGTATAAGACCTATCTGGTGGCCAAGGGCTTCCATCGATGTCCCAACATTGACTACCGTGAGACTTATAGCCCTGTTATTAAACCGCAGACCATCAAGTTGGTCCATTGCCCTCTCTCTTGGCTAGAATCTACGGCAAATGGATGTTAATAATGCATTCTTGCATGGTTCACTATCTGACGACGTCTTCATGCGTCAACCTCCTGGGTTTCTTCATCCAGACTTCCCTCATTACATCTGCAAACTCAACAAACTCCTCTATGGGCTTAAACAGGCCTCACATGCATGGTACCATTCTCTTTGCGCATTTCTCCTTTCCTTTGTTTTATTAATGCTCTCAAAGATCCTTCCTTATTTATATACAATCATAGTGGGACTCTAGCTTACTTCTTAGTTTATGTTGATGATCTCCTCTTAACTGGGAACTGTCCCACCTTTCTTGACAAATTTATGTCGGCCTTATCTCGAGAATTTTCTCTCAAAGACCTCAACATGCCTCATTGGACTGATCATGCCTTAAAAGAATTGTAATTTGTGGTAAAGATTATATAATCTGATCAAATGAAAACCAAATATTAAGACGGATCCGCATTCTTGGGGTACTAATTTATTAGATCTTAATCATAAATAATAAATTGCGGAGCAAAGTGTAGGGCTCTGGAAAGAACAGTTACCCCCACACTGGTCTTAATTGGTTTGGTTGTGATTTGTGAACTCTAAACAACATCATCCCTGTAGTAGAACATTTTGCGAGTTTGCAATTAATGCTATGGTTTGAGATATAACTTTGCCACAAGTGACATGCTAGAATCGAAATATAATGTTGTATATTTATTAATCGAGTTTTAAGTTGCGGTTGTTTATCGCTTTCCTTCTCTGTAGGTTATAAATATTCGTGACCGTGAGAAGCGCATCGAGATCGTGGACACGCTACGCAAAGAGCAGTTTAAAAGTCTGAACGGGAATAAATGTTTGAACTTGAAGTGTAGACTTAACTTGTTCCACTTCTGGTGTGTCATAAAACAATATTTTATTGTTATGCTGCCTATAATATAATTGCATATATTATAGAGTCAGCCGATACTTCCGTACTTCCTACCTAGCATTGCCTTTCTTCATTATTCATAGATGTTAAAATGTATATTAGCAAGTGTCTTATTATGATTATAATCCTAATTCTTCCTGTGCTCCTCCACTGTAGGCTCTTCCATATGACCTTATCCCGTACAAAAGTAGCTTAATTCATTTATTGTTGCTTACAAGCGCGGAAACTAAGTTTGTCATCCACAATCCTATAGGGACTGACCCTTATCCCAAATTCATCGGAAAAGGGTATGTTACGACTGAACGATCAAAACCAAATGTATAAGCAACATTTACTCGTAACTATGAACTTGTAACGAGATTTTTAAAATAAAAAAATTGTGAAATTCACCAAAATTAAAAGGAGAATTTAATGTCTTTTAATCAAATTTTGGCGATGAACCTGCGTCGACTATAATGGATGCTCTCAGGGTATCTTATATTTCAATTAGACAATAATAATAAATGTTGCTATCAGGTATGATACAATCGTAAGATATAAATATGATAAACTTATAAAAATTTTGAATAATTTTAATTTTTAACAATAAAAATTAATTATTTACAAAAATATATAATAAATAAAATAGAAATTTGCTCATTTATTTTTTATTATATAATAAATAAAATTTTAAAGAAATACTTAATTTATTTTTATGCAAAATTTATATATATAGTTAATAATAATAATAAAATTTAGATTATTATCTGTTAATAAATAATATATAAATCAGTTAATTAATTTGATTGATATATACCCCTTGTGATTTATTATCCCAATCATTTTTTAATTACCTGCTTGTTAATGTAAAATGTTAAAATTTAACAAAGACCACATGAATTTTTAAACAGGAGAAATTAATGTCTTTTACTCAAAAATTGGCAATGCACCGGCATCGACCATAAAGTACAAAAATTTCCAAATATAATAGAAATATAATTAAATCAATATATTTCAATTAGACAGTAATAATAATAAATGAAGCTCAGGGTTTCGGGGTGTGCAGGAATCAAGCCCTGACTCACTTCTCAGATAACTGAACGATTTTTGGGAATAGCTTCGTATCACATAAAAGGTAGGGCTTTGAAGTTTGGAAATCAGCTTTCTTTGCAAAAAGTGTTGCCCATTTCAGGGGATAGATAAACCCATTAACGAGAACTGCCTTGCTTGCAGGTGGAATCTGACATACGTTTTCTCAACAAAAGTATTTGATGTACAGTAGTGAAGACCGAGCGTCGAGTAAAAAGACTCTTTATGCTTCTAACAATCTAAGGTGAAAAGAGTCGCTGTTCATCTATGCCAACTTCATCATTCATCCATCGTTCATCATCCTTGTCCTCACTTGCATCATCAAGATCTGACTCGCAAAGTAAACCTCTGAATGCCTTTGCATTGCATGGCATAAATTTCGATGAACAACTTTCCATTGTGATGCAATTCAAGCTGAAGGGTCTGTAACCTCTGCTGCATCTAACCCGGAAAGCACAGGAACATAAAGATCACAAAAAATATATCAACTTGAGTTGTTTTCGTTTTAAAAAGATTTTGTTTATTCAGTTGTCGGAGACGGATGCATTTATATATATATATAGGACGATTAGATCATGCCAGCTTTCCTTCAAATTTTCAGGCTTTAATGTCTGATTACTTGGGTTCCAAAATTTTATTTTGCAGTATCGTAGAAATTTTATTAATTCTCAGGACTCCAAAGATGTACATGGCAAACAGTTCATACATGACGTTGTAAATACCAAAAAATATTAAAAACTATGTGGATATCTTGAGTTTTTGGCAAAATGTATAAAGATTATGCAAAAATAATCTCTTATATGCATGCGCTCTATTATCTTGATTAATACTTTTAATCACACCGTTACATTTTCTTAAACTTTTTAACATTTAAGGATGAAAATATTCTTAGATTACTTCTCCTGCCAACTATAACTCTGATCTTAAAAACTCTGATCCCAGATGTTGCTTGCCTAACCTTTGACTACATGTTGCTATACATGGATATATTCTACAAATCATTAAATCAGTGTGGAGATAATTATAACTCACTGCGTGCTGGCTTATTAAACTACTTTAGTTTTTGAATAGGAAGCTTACATAGTAACTTAATAAAAACAACTTCTGCTTCAATAGCAATCTCAAAAAGGATAATAATAACAATAATAACCCAAGCATCAATATTAGGGTAACAAATGCAGAAAATATGATTGAGGACCCTCTGTTTGCCCAACGCCTAAAATGAGGTTGTGCCTAAAACAACGTCGTTTTGAGCATTACAACTTCGAGACTTGAACCTTATAAGTGACTTATTATTCCAAATTTGAGCACATGTTAATATGTACCAAAAGGGCATCAGAGAGCTAAATATTCAAGAAAGAATTCGTAGTTATATTTGTAGTAGTCATGCCCTTGTACTATTTTTAACAATATAGCATGCATTTTGATGCCATTCTTAAAATTGGCCATGCAAGCGATATATAGCTTGAAGAATGTTCATTACGCACAAGTAAATTGGTAAAGAATGCCTTTTTCCCCAACATTACCAATTGCTTTTGGATTTACATAGATGAGGAAGAATATGTGAAATAATATATATAGATTGCGTCAACGAGAAAAAAGGAGCGAAAGGAAGATTTCTAAGGAATATGAGTAGAAAGATACCTTTCTTTTGATAAAGAGAAAGCGACCGCAATAGAATAGAATCAATACCATACAATGCATGTCCACTACATTGTTGGTCTCAAATGTGCTGCTTCCACTAGAAATCTCAGTTGATTAATAACCAATATAAATAAAAATCGGAAAATATTGGTAAAGGTGAAAGGGTGATAACTGCGACCAAACTACCAGATAGTGAAAGGCTTGTGTTCTATCTCATTAACTTATTGTAAATCTTCTCTTGAATTTTGTTCAAATTCATTCCAACCGAAGCTCAAACGGCCATATATACCGGAAGGATATGAGAAAGCTTATAAATATAAAACATTGAGAGCAGTACTCTCCTATAGCAGCCATGGCAGTTCCTTCAAACCATCATGTCAAAAGTAGATGGATAACAAAAGGTTTCAACTTTGGAGAGAACACTGACAAAAATCTGATTACCCATTATAACCCAGATTGAAAAACTTGTATATAAACAGGCGACGCAATGATGGAAATTGTTCTCCCCATCAGACACTTGAACTGTTCCATCATAATGACGGCAATCTGTCAGCAGTTAAGACATACATTGTTTCTAATAATCAGACAAAACCCCATAAGCAGGAAAAAAACTTGAAAATCTGATCCTATGAGTGCGTATGTCTATAGAAAAAGAAAAGAAAAAACGCACCTGAGAAACCTCAGAAAGAAGAATCATATGAAGTTGATCCTATGTGTGCGTATTCAGCCACAAGCAGAAGGGGAAGCAGTTACTGAGGGGAATGAAGCCTGGTCCGAGGACTACACTAATGGTTTAATGAATAATCAAAACATTCAGTGTTCTGAGAAATGGGTGTGGCCTTGAACCATACAACATTCCCCACAAACACTAGCTTCCCAGGTGCTGTTTGACTCTACTTCCTGTTCTTCTTCTTGTTGTTGATGGTGATCCTATACGTTAACCTCATCTCATGCTTGATAGATAGGTCACATCTAGTTTGCGTTGTAAAGAACATCAACAACAGACATGAGGTTGATACACTAATCATTTGGTCTTATTTGTTGTGTGTGTGTGTGTATATATATAAAGGAATATAAAGACAACTTTAAGCTCAGCTGTAGGGTTTTGAGCTTTTGATCGATCTTCTAGTCAACTCTACTTCTCAAAATAAATTACATATACCAACATATAAAGGAGAGAGAGAGACTTTGTAATATATATTAAATACATCTCCATAAGATTTGCAACCAATTTTCGACAGACATCCGTCACCACCCAAATTAACTAAGATAAAGAATGCTGATATTTGTAAGGACAAATATGTCAATTATGATTAAAAGAAAGAAGTTATTCTCGGAAGACTGGGTGGCTCACAACCTCAAAACGACGATGTAGGTTAATCATATAGACTGGGTCACTCTTTATGGGGTTGCCAGTTGGATGCTCTGGCAGTGGAGACACCGAAGTTTGTTTGAAGCTAATTTTATCTGGCCGGAAGAAGGGACACGCACCATTTTGGAGAATGTGACCTGGATAGATAGAGCTTAGACAGTGGAAAGATGCATACAGTCGACTCCGAGTCCCCCTCTAGGTACTAATGTAGGACGGACGAAACCGCCGGACTCTTGGGTCAAAATTAATTCGTACGAGGCAGTCCAAGCACAGCTCGAATATTGCCAGCGTGGGTGGTTTAATCTGAGACTGCCAAGGGCGGTGGTGCAAAGGATTTCTCCAACACATAGGCAGGGGCTCTCCGGTGACAGCAGAATTATGGGGAGTTCACTCAGACCTTAATTTGGCTTGGACGCTGGGGTACAAGCGTGTGATTGTTGAAGTGGACTCCTTAGAGGTTATTAACATTCTCTTATATTCTATTGTCGTTTTAACTGACGATAAAATTTTGGTGGCAGGTACCCGAGGTCTTCTTAACCGAGTCTGAGAGGTGCAGCTCCAGCACGTGAATCAAGAAGGGAACCAGTGTGCCAATCGGCTAGCCTCAATGGCGACGTTGTCTAGTCCAGGTCTTCACACGCTTCAAGAGCCTCCGATGATGGTTGTGGAATTACTTCACCGCGATCAACGAGGCGTCCTGTCTCGCAGAACCCTGCGCTAGCTATGGTGTTTTGATTTTTTGTTTTCTTTCCCTTGCGGCAAAAAAAAAGAAAGAAGTTATTCTCTCCATCATTTTTCCTTGATTTTTTTTGTTTTTATCTCCATTTTTATAATAGTAGCTCTATTATCATAGTATCTATTTGAATTATAAAATTCAATTGAAGGATAAAGTGAGCAAAGAGTCAATTGAATAAATCAAGTAATTAATAATTGAAGAAAATGAATAAAGTGAAGTATATATATTGCAAGTCAAAAACCAATAACAAGGAGGGAATCAAGCATATGAAATCTTTGAAAATAATTTAGATCAAGTTTTAGTTAATGGAATGTGGTTTGATCTTTGAAGAACTAGAAACATTAGTATAAATATTTCAAAAAAAATCATTGGTAATATGTTTTTAGATATACTGACTGACCAATTTATAAATTGGTCAGAGTATAGGTATGATCGACCAATATCTTGTTTCTAGACACATTGGTTAACCAATATATATATGTATTGTCAATAAATACATAAAATAGTAAAAAACTATGTATGATAAGTTTGTCTATCATATTAGTTAATATATTAGTCAATCAATATGTCATATTAACCAACCAATCATTGTTACTAGCTATTATAATGGCTAATTTTTATTTTGAAAGATATTTTAGGTTTTTAAATATAAATATATCACATATAAGTTGCAGAAAATTGGTTAGACATACTAGAAAGTTACTAAGAGTCTTAAGAGGATAGAGAGTGTTTGTATGCATTATATAACACATATTGAGTCACTGTTCATTAGTGTGAGCAAGAGAAGGAGTTCTTGAGTTCTATTTTTCTTGTAATAGAGATAATTGATTAGGTTACACTTTGTTATGGTTATTTTTTAACTTGAATAAGATTTGCAAAGAGCAACTTTTGACTCTTGGCAACATTAGATGATTTTAAGAATTCCTATTCACTCACGGCAAAAAAGAAAGAAGTTGTTTAGAGGAATTCTCTTTACCCATTGAAAGAAGAAAATAGTGAATTCCAATGTAGAAGGAGAAGGTGTAGCCTAAGGGTTATTTGACCAAACCCTTCTAAATCAATTTTATCCTTCTTCTCTACTATGTTCTATTTATTATTGTGATTGTTTGTGATTCTCATTAGAATAGATAAATCATTCATTAGTTTAAGAATAGGCAAAAAGTGAAGATATAATTTACCTTCCTCTAATGTGTCATTTGAGGACTAACATTAATTAATTTTATGATTATCTTGTAATTAGGTCAATTAGGAGAATGTAATATGGCCTAATATTAGGTTATCTAATTATATTTAAGCTCGATTAAGAATTAAAGAGCTAAATAATTTTAATTGTTCACTTGATTATGTAATAGAGATATATAATTAAATTATAAAGTATCCAAATTAGTTTTTCCTACATATTAAAGTTTATAATTAACATTAATTAATTAATTCATCAAAAGCATCTATAAGCAAAAAGATTTGAGAGAAAAAAATTAATTTATTCAAAAAGGGATTTGCAACATATCAATTTTAACAAATATCTAACTATCTTGTTTAGAGTAAATAAAATGTTTTTCTTTTAAGTTATGCATTTTCATAATTTCTTTTAAGTGATTAGATGCTTTGTTTATACATTGCCTTTTTTCTTTTTCACTTTGTTATTTTATGTTGTGCTCATTTTAGTCTGTGAAGCAAAAGTTCATGTCTTAACTCCTTGGTTTGGTGATTTTAGTAGCTTTATTAGCATGGAATCAAATAATATGAAAATTATGAAGTTTAATAGAAGGATAAAGTTAGCAAAGAGTAATTTGAATAAATCAAATAATCAATAGTAGAAAATGAGCAAAGTGGATTACATATGTAATTCAAGTCAAAAACTAAGAACAAGGAAGGAATTAAATATATCGAAACTTTTAGAATGATTTTGGATCAAGTTTTAGTTAAAAGAATGTGGTTTGATCTTTAAAGAAATTGAAAAATCATTAGAAATATTTCATCAAAAATATTTATATAATTGTTGGAACTTGAATATGTGAATTAATCTTTTTTACAATTTAAATTTAAAATTATTTATTTTATCTAGTTGTTTGCTACATTTTTTCTATTTTTTTCCTTTCTTTAAATAAGATTTATACGTAATTGTCTGGAGAAGATCATCTTTACACCAGTAATTTATTGTTTTCATGGGGAGTGTGAAGTAGAGTATGAAAAGAAAAATATGGAAGAAGAATGTCCCTATTGGTAACTTCTTTACATTTGGTATGTACTATATTTTGATATTTGATTATTTTATTAGAAATTTACAAATTTAGTAGCATACCACATTGCATTACGTATCATGCATAAATAGAACAAATACCATTAGATGTTCATTTGAAATAAGAAAAAACTTTAGTTTTTTAAGAAAATACCATGACTAAATACAAATAAATTTATGGCTCTATAAAAACTATATCAATATTTAATACATGTAATAGTAGCTAAATGTATAAAAAATACCATCAATTATTAAAAATATGTACCACATACACTTTATAATCAGAATATTATCTCCAAATACAAACCATATGATGCCTCAGTATAAACTACATAGGTACTTTAGCTACTTAATACTAGGTTTAGGTACAAAAAATAATGTCTTTTTTTAATTAATAAATTGTAATTGTATTGAAAAAAGAAACTTATACAACCTTGGCAGGTTATAATCTAGTTGATAAAAGAAACAAGAGAATTTCATTCTTAGAAATACATATGTTTATCTACTCGGTTTTGTTCCTATATGTAACTCGCATTCAAGTTTCCATGTTGCTTTGATATTGGGGGAAGCTTTTTTGTAACTCCTCAGGCTATCAGTGTTAGTCTGCAATGGTTGTTTTTTGTATTTGATGTTGCTTTAGGATAAGAATTGATCATTTTGGTATAGGAATGGAGGGTGGACACCTTTATGATTAAGCAAGGGACTAAGAGAAGATAAGAAAAATGGAGTTGCTAAAGAACAAGAACCCACAAGCGTGGGAAAGGGCATATTTCCCACGATCGTGGGAAATCTATGGAGAAAGTTTATGTCACATTAAGCTACAAACGTAGGAAGCACAAGGATAATTCCCACAATCGTGGGATGCTTAGCCTGAGGAGTCATTCGAGTTTCACTGATTTTTTTTAGGATTTTATGATATATAAGGCCACAAATCCCTAGGGCTGACAGAGGGTGGTGGAAACTAGCCTAAAGGAGTTTAAATACATATTGAGAGCCTAGAGATAGGTGGAGAATCAAGGTTTTCATTTCCAATTGAGCAAAGAGCATCCCATCATCCAGATTTTCCATATTCGAGCAAAAAAAAGGAGTTCGC
Organism: Erythroxylum panamense; assembly: GCA_027123425.1. Taxonomy (NCBI): domain Eukaryota; kingdom Viridiplantae; phylum Streptophyta; class Magnoliopsida; order Malpighiales; family Erythroxylaceae; genus Erythroxylum; species Erythroxylum panamense. The sequence goes on along the minus strand of JAOTIZ010000003.1, from coordinate 27,909,740 downwards.
CCTATGTAGTTCCTATTTTGATATTTTCTCTTCTAGCATGTTTATCATAGATTGTTTGGTTGTTGGGGGATGTTAATGACATTATGATTGGCTAAAATATATTCTTAGGGTTTGTTGTTTGAACTAGTTTTGAGCCTTTAGTTTTTGATTCAATAATACAAATATTTATGTTATTTATTAAGCTTAAATCTTGCAACAAATCGAGAGAGTGAGCTTGGTAATTTGTGTTAAATGTACAACAAGAGTTAACATTTAATAGACCTATAAATAACAAATTATCGATTTATTAGGAAGAGATTTCAATATATTGATACATTACTTGTAAGATAACTTCATATCTAGTTGAATGTTTAGGAAAGCTTTGTACATAAAGAGATCCCAAATTTAATCCTAATTTATTTAACTAGTGACATTTAGTTGCACCATGAGAAAGGGTAGCTAAACTTTTAGGAAATCTTGGGCCAAGCATAAATTGAATCAATTAACTAGAGGGGAGCAAATAAGGATAATGACAAGTCCTAATTCTTAATCTTGATTTTCTCCAAGTTTTATTTTACGATTTTGGTTTAGGTTTCGTTGTTTCCTTTTACCTTTAGTTTGTCTTTATTTTACTTATCTATTTAAATTTGATTGAATCAGTTTCTTAAACAAAGAACAACTTGAATTAAGTGGTGCCTAAGCACAATTCTTGTGGGATCAATATCTGCTTTTTACTACAAGTTACGACCTGTGTACTTGTGGTTTTGAGCATAAAACTAGTACTTTGGTTTGTATTCAACAAGTTTTTGGCTCCGTTACCAGGGATTGGTTGTTTAACATCTTGATTAGTTTGGGTTACTTTGATTTAAGAGATTCTTTTATACTTTTCCTTATGACTTTGCAGGTGCATGAACATAAAGAACGCGTAAAGGAGTTATTATATATCATAAGCCACGAACAAGAGTTGAAAAGAGTGAAGCTATAAGACATTACATAAAGAAATATGGCGGAGGAAGGAGAATAATGAGGGGCCGAAAGAACATTGAGGGACTTTATGAAGCCAAGATTCAGTCCTCGAGGAGTTGCGAGGCCAGCGATTCAAAATAACAATTTCGAGATCAATCTGACACTCCTCAACATTCTCCAGAGTAGTGTGCAGTTTTATAGGTTGTCTAATGAAGATTCCAATGCCCATCTCACTAACCTTTTGGAGATATATGACATCTTCCAGTTTAATAGGATGTCTGATGATGCCCAGAGGTTGTGACTATTTTCTTTCACTTTGAGAGATCGGGCAAAAGCATGGTATAACTCACATAGTTCAGGGCAAATTACTACTTGGGAACAACTAGCCCAAGCATTCCTTGCTAAGTACTTCCCATTGACCAAGACAACAAGGATCATAAAGGAAATCACAAATTTTAACAAAGTGATAGGGAGTCTTTATATGAAGCTTGGGAAAGGTTTTAAAACCTACAAAGAAGCTTCCCCCAGCACAACCTTCCGAGGGAGTTCCTCAAGCCAACATTCTACAATGATGTAAATTATAGCATAAGAGAAACCATAAATGCAGCTACTAGAGGTTCTTTGATGAGGAAAACTATCGATGTAGCTCTTGATCTTTTGGAAGAGTTGGCAAGCAACAATTGTATGTGGTTAAGCGAGAGAAGTAGATAGGGGAAAAAGGAGCAAAAATTTATGATCCCAATTGACTTTGTTACAACTTTATAGGCACATATGACAACCCTCTCCAAGCAGTTGAGTAACATGTAAGGAGCATCTTTATCTACAGCTAAAGCTATACAATCACAGTGTGAGTTATATGGGCAGGACAACCATTGCACAAAATGTTTCTTGTTAGGACCCAATATCACTAAACAGGTAAATTACTTGGGCCAACCATAGCAAGGTAACAATTCGTACTCTAACACTTATAATTCAGGGTGGAAAAACCACCCAAAATTTTCTTATAGTATTAACAATGCAGGTGGCTAAGCAAAACCACAAGGACCTCCTAGATTTCAACAAGACTGAATTGGATCTTTGGAGAACAAAATGGGCAAGTTGATGGATATTTTGGGGTCTAGATTGGCAAATCAAGAAGAGAACCAAAAGAGGATATTTTTTAGCTAGGAGGAAAGTCAAAAGAGGATTGAGGCAAAGTTTGATCAGATGGTGAAGAATCATGCCTCATCCATCCACAATACAGGTAAGTCAACTTGCTAACGCTTTATCCTCTAGAGGTGCAAGTAGTCTACCAAGCAATACTGAGGCCAACCCAAGGGAACAACTTAAGGCTATCACACTTCGAAGTGGCAAGCAGATGGAGGAACCCAAGTGTGCAAAAGGATAGCCAAGAAAAGGGAAAAGGCAAGGAGATTCAAGAAGAGAACGAAGAAGAGAGGCCTTATGTGTCGCTACCACCCTACAGGCCTAAACTTCTGTATCCAGAAAGGGTGAGACAACATCAAGTAGACATTCATTTTTTCAAGTTTTTGGAGAAACTAAAGAAGCTTTAGATCAACTTGTCATGGGTGGAAGCTTTGGAGTGGATGCCCAAGTATGCAAAGTTTCTTAAGGATATATTGATACACAACCGCACTTGGGAGGGCAATCAAACAATTACTTTGACGGAGAATTATAGTTCGATTATTTTAAGCACGATGCCTTCAAAACTACAAGATTCAGGGAGTTTTATGATCCTATGTGTTGTTGGTGACATTGAATTTTCTAAATGCTTATGTGATTTAGGTGCAAGCATTAACTTGATACCTTTGTTTGTTTTTAAGAAATTGGGACTAGGAGAGGTCAAGCTAGCATCCATGCTTGTAACATCCCGTTACCGATGTGAGGGCATATCGGTAATTTGGATGGCTTGAGCAGTGAGTGCATTCATGACTGAA
>JAOTIZ010000003.1:27896147-27906758 GCA_027123425.1 Erythroxylum panamense | reverse complement strand
TACTTTTCATTTATATATATTTCTCTTTGTTTGTCATCAAAATTATTTAATACGTGAAGTCTGAATTGACTTAACACATTCCAATTACAAGCAAGTAAGAGGATATAAGGTCCCCTTGTCCGAGACCTTTTTTTCGTTTTATCAACTTGGTTAGCTCCCCATTTACTAGTATTGCAATAAAAGGTGTAGTGATACATTCCTCAATCCACTGTATGAACTTTCTTAGGTAGCTTGTTGCTTTAAGAGTGCTTAACAAGAAGCTCTAATTACTATGTCATAAGCTTTATCTAGGTCCACTTTAATTATGCAATTCCTCATGCTTGACTTGATATTGTATTGGCTAAGAAATATGTTATTTCCTATTATACTTCCTTCTACAAAGGCACTCTGAGAGGGGTTAATGATACTCTTCAAGCTATTCTTTAGCTTATTTGCAATTGTTTTTGTGATTAGCTTGTAAAGGACATTGCAATAAGTTATCAGTCTATACTCCTCCATTTTGCTCACATTAGTTAGTTTGGGAATAAGACATACATAAATTTTACTCCATTCCTTCAGTATTCTACCACTCCAAAAGAATTCTTTAACTGCTTCAGTCACTTCCTTGCATTGAGCCCATATGGTCCAAGTGCTTTATCTGGATTCATTGAGAAAAATGCTTTCACGATTTCTTCTTCTTTCACTTCCCTTAATAATTCTTCTTTTTCTTATTGTGAAGTTTGCTTGATCCCTCTGGAGATTGCTTTTAGAATTGTTTTTAACATTCCCACTCTACTCAAATTGCTCACTGAAATGTTTGTAGATGAATTACTGCAGGTTTTTTTGGCCTTAGACTTATGTTCCATTTTCATCCATTTGTACCTTAATGTTATTCTTTTTTCTCCTTGCTTTTATCAATTCATGTTGTATTTGGAACACCTCTCACCATCTTTCAACCATACCATCTTAGACTTTTGTCTTGTTAGATTTTTCATAACTTTCCAATTTATTATTGTATTTTCTTATCAATTCAACTTCTTTCTATCTCAGTTTTCGATCTTCTAGTTTTTTGCATTATTTTTTTCTGGCATTCCTATTCTTTAAGGCTCCTTGCTTCTCCTCTTGCTCTATTATTGGACTTTTTCTACTGAAAGTTTTTAGCCTTTCCTTTACTTCCTTTAGCTTCATTATTATCTTGTAGGATTTAGTTCCATTCACCCTTATCTTCATCCCTTCCCTCACAATTGTTCCGAAATCTGGGTGACTGATCATCAAGTGGTTAAACACCCTAAATGGGCTCTTCCTAGTTGCTTCTTAACATGCTAGATTAATCAATATAGGGCAGTGATATGACACTGTTGGATCCTCATAACTTACCATAATAGATGACTCTGCAACCACTTTTCACTAACAAAACACCAATCAAATTTTTTCCATAAGAAACCACTCTCCTAAACACTTATTATTCCATGTGTACAAGCTCCCTATTCCATTCAGATTTGCCAATACAATTATAAGAATTAACTTCTGTAGTTCCATTCCATTCTATTAAGTCCATCTCTTGCCACCTTAGGCTTGATTTGATATAAATCACAATTACAATATCCCTATAATAGTTCTAGGTAACTTCATATTTTGTTAGCTTTGATAATGTCCTCCCAAAGGAGTGTTCTTTGGAAACCAAAATTGGCAGCATACATTACTAAAATTAGCATACTTCTACTGATATTCTTTATACTTATCATATAATGTATCACTTTATCAGTGCATTTCCAGCTGGTCACTTCAATATTTGAGGAATTATAGCAAATTATCACTCTCCCAGTCGAATGACTTGAATGATTTGATATCATCTTCCATTCTTTGCCAATAAACTGCATTTCCCCATATTCTCCTTTTTTATTTTGGTTTTCAACAAATCAACAAAATTAGCCTTGCTATTCTTAATATACTCTTTCATAACAAGTTGCTTATTAATACTATTTAGTACCCTAATATTCCATATTACTCTCTTTATCATTTCTTCTTTTTCCCTTATCTTCTTCTGCTATACTTCCTTATACTATATTTAGTTTTGCTCCTGATGTTTCCCATCTCTCCCACATTGATGTTTTGGTGCCTTCTTCTTGCTCCTAGTCTACAATCTCCCCCTCCTTTTTTTACTTCATTTAAGACCCCCTTTCCTAGTGGTTGCTTCTCCTTTCTCACTTGATCTATTTCACTTTGTTGAATTGTGTATCAATGTTTTCTGTGTGCTCCTCCATCTTATCTGCTTCTTCATCTTTTCCCTTAGCATTATCCTGTTTTTCTTTTACTCTCCAGTCCTTTTCCCCTCTTTCCTTATTGGTTTCCACATATATGAAACTCTCATAGTCTCCTCTACCAATTTCCCATCTTCCATTGGTTTCATTATCTTTAGATTTTCAGATAGTTGCCTGATGATATCAACATCTATGAACTTTAGCAAATCCTACTCTTCTCATTAAAGTTATATTCTCATCCATTCTCAAAGGCTTGCCTACCTTACTCGCAATTTACCTCAAGCCTTATGCTAACCAATACTCCAGGAGAACCTTATGACAATTCAACCAAAGCGGGACTATATCCAACTTCTTTTTGTCTATTGGCACTCTATGTTGTCACTTTTTAGCATAATGGGATGGCCTTGGATACGTTAGGGGCCAGATTCAACTATTTTCTATGCATTCTCCTCAGTGTTAAACTTAAAAGTGAATAATTCATTTTCATTCACCATCACACCAATCAATTCCATATTTCTCCAAGCTACGTTAGCCCATCTATTCACTACAGGGAATGCTAGGATTTTTTTCAAGAAAGAATCTCACTACTAAAGAGTTCCATTTCAAAGCACCCTTTAGAACCTCCAATGGAGCAAAGATAGGTTCTTCTGATTTGGTCTCAATATACCTGCATTTTCCTAAATTTCAAGATTCTCTAACCACTAAAGACTAAGTTGATTTGGTGTTGTTATCCTATGCTTTAGTTTTAATTGCTCCATTCAATGGTAGGAGTTCCTTCAAATCCAATGTTACTATAGATGGGCTCAATTTTAGGATATTTTGTAGTTCAGTTGTTAGTGCATTTGGCTTAGGTTCAGGTGTTTCTTTAGTCATGTTGTTTTGTTTTTAGTCTAAGTTTGGTTTAGGAAAGGTGGTTGTCGGATTAATGGAGGCAAAGTATGTCAGAAGTGGGGAATGGGGGGAACAACATGTTGGAGGAATTAGCACATAAGAAACCTTATGCTAACATAAAATATAAGATTGCCTAAAGAAGATGGAGGATTAGGAATAATGCTAATGAAAACCACCAGTAAGGTGCTAGTTAAAAAAAATACTACCATTGATTACAAATAGGTTACATCTACATTTAAAAATGGGAATATAGTGACTAAATGAAAAGAATATCATGCCTTAATTTAACTATACTAGCACTTAGTATATTCAATACCACATCTATAAGCAAAAGTTACTAGGATGCATTTAAAATAAGTAACAACTTCAGTAAAAAATGAGAATATTATCTTTAAGTATAAATTGTATTATACCTTAATATAGGTTATACTAGTAATTTATTTATTCAATACCATAATTATACATAAGCATGACATACTCTTTTAAATGGGAAAATATGAACAGAAAGAATATTGTTGGTTAATACAAACTATTCCAACCCTAAGTATATTTAACACTAACACTTAAAGTAAAAGTTACTATGATGCATTTAAAATAAGTTACAGTTTTTATGAAAAATAATAATACCATCTGTGTAAGTGTAAATCATACTTTGTCTCAATACAAATTATAAACTATCTTATATATCAAATATCCAATGATATTTTAGGCACCTAGGCTTTAAAGTTTCAAAAGAGAGTGAAAAATCTCTTAATCTCAAACACTAATGGAGATTCATCTCACCTTCACCTTTTGCTCTCAATTTTTTGCGTTTGTCACATATGTAAATTGGCTAGCCTAAATGTCATTGGTTTGTCTAACTGCGTTCAAACTGAAATTACTACCTCTTTAGGCTATCAAATTCAAAACCATCTTTTACCATGAACTAGAGATAAACTTCTTGTCTTTTATCCTTGAGTTCTTTAATTAAAATATCAAGACAATTGTTTCAAGTAGTGGGCAAAGTTCAAGTAGTACACCTACTTATTCCTTGAAAGTAGTTGGGCCCATAAGGTATAACATTATAGTTAAAGAGTATTGCTGAATTTTTTAGTACCTTTTATTAGGAAAAGATATACACGATATGAGGTGTAGAAGCTAAAACTAAAGCATCACTAACTTATGCTCTCATTCGAGTAGCATGGGACACGCCCTAACCAAAGAATGTATTAAGGGGTCGAATCATAGAAGGGAGACGGTGTTAGACATTTATTTTACTTGCTTAAGCAGATACTTAAGTCTGCAAAAAGGAATAAAATTTTAAAGATTTTAAAAGAAATTGGGATAAAATAAATAAAGGGTTTAATAAAATGGGCTGTTAAAAAGGGTTTGAAGGAATAGGTTGTTTATCTTATGATGATTAACAGTTTATCACAACATTGAAGAGCATGTACGTACAGCTGTAGTTTCAATGTCTCCGCCAATCTGCAAGGAATTTTATGATACGATAAACTAAATGATGGGCTAATCGAAAGGTATGGAATGTTCACTTCAGAATGCTTTTGCTGACCTTTGTAAATTAAAGCAAATAGGTACTCCTTAAGACACTATCCTGCAAACCTGAATAAGGTTATTGGGCTTGCCAAGGCATTCGATTACGACTAAGAGGACCACCTTTGACCCAACAAAGGAACCAGAGTGAAACGGCGTGGAATCTATCTTGAAACACTATCACCTTAGGCACGTTCAATGGCCAGTCGAGTGTTTCGGCTACAGGAACCACCATCATCCAACGATTCACCTACAAGATAGGCATCTCCAAGGCCTTCGCTTCTACTTAGATGAGTCCTTTATCGTAAGGCATGCTTGAAAACACCTTTTCCTAATAGAGATGGACTAAGAAGATGATAGTGTTGCCCTTTGAGTCCCAACGCTGCAGACGATGCGCGTTCAAGCCAAGATTTTCGAATTGGCGGAGATATTGAAGCTATAGTCGTACCTGCCCTTCAATGTAATCATCATATGCAGCCCAGTTCAGTCTTTTCATCATATCCGAAGGTATGTTCCAATGTAACAAAATGAATGGCTTAGATCCTCATCCAATGGATCTAAAACATAAAACAGGGTCTTACATTATGAGTGTCTTAGACTTGGTGATCCCAGCACTTTGGATAATATCAAGAGCTTCTGAACATCTTATAGCCTGAGGGAAGACAGTTTTCCTTTGAGATTTCCATTATGAGTTATTTTCCATGCCATCACTAAACGTTACAATTCTTTTAACCTTCGTGGATCTGGAGTCATTATTAAAACCGATACTTTGAGCACTATATAAAGTTCACGAAATGTGATAAACCCAAAACGTTGATACAGACCACTTGGATTATGGGCTCACCTAGACAAGAGCAGGATCATCCTAAATCAACTTCAGCGTGATGGGCCTGAGATTGAAGCCCGATCAAACCTTTATGTGAACTGTTTTAAAGATAGAGAGTTATTAAAATAAATCGAATCTAATAAATTAATCAATTTTAAAAATAAAAAATTATTAAAATAAATTAAACCTGAAAATTAAAAACTGAACTAAAAAGTTGGATGATTCAAGATTTTTACAGCTGAACTGACCAAATTACATAATTAGTTTTTAATCATTAGTTTTAATTTATTTAATTTAATGAAAGAAAACTTATTTAATTGATTTTTCTAAGATAGTAAAATAAAATTAATTAAATTAAACTATGGTTTTTACTTTGGCACTTTATTTTTGTTAATAAAGATATAACAATATTAGTATTAATTACTAAAGATATTCAATTTTTAATTAGAATTAAAAATTGCAACTGAAGTAGAATCAAATGGTTTCTTAAATTTTCTTATCTAATAAAAATTGATTTTAAAATAAATAGATTAAAGTATTTGACGGGTCATCTTGCTTTCGGCCGAATGGAATTGATTAGGATAAACATGGGCATTTCCGGACAAAAATTAGAGTCGTTGTGAAGGGAGTTTAGTTGAGAAAGATACTTACCACTTGGCATAAAAGTCTCAAAAGATAAGGGGAGTTCTTTTCTAAAGTTTCCTCAAACATGAACATGCATCCATACGTCTCGTCAAAGCTACAACACCTTAGACCATACCTCACTCTTGTCATAGGAAGGTGCTGTCGGCTTTTGGTCATTGGAATACAAGTCCAATTCTTTCGCACTCATTTACTGTTGTTCCGGCCGGTTCCAGTTTTAAATGACGACATCTTCGAAAAGGATTAAAACTGAAGTAAATCCTGGAATAAATGGTTAACTTAATTTTGACTGACCTAATCCATAAGGAATCCTGTGTTCTTCCATGGCTACATTTAATTACAAGACTCTTCACCAACCAGTGGAACTTACAGTTTTAATGCCATGGACCAAAGAAAGTGTAGGTTCTTACAGGAACCTAAAACGGAGAATGAGGTGACTGTGTCCAAAGCCAGGCAGTCATGATTGGCTAAATTAGCATAAGTTGATGCGTTACATGATTGAACTTGAAAATCAACAAGTGTTTTGTCCGTATCAGGCTAAATTGTATGCTTGGGGTTAGTGATTGGCACTACTAACCATAGAACATGTGACAAGTGGCCTCAAGGGAATATTGTTTTGGTGTGAATTTGTTATGAGGATATGCTTCAAGTCATTCATTCACGTCATCCGCAGCAAGGTGGAACAAAGGAAATAACCTTAACCTTAAACTTAAACCCGCAATAAAATTATATCCAGACCAGGTCTTATTTTATCTTCATTCCCTGCTAAGATTTAACACCTTAACGCAAGCTGCAGCAACTTGTTACTTGTTTCTCTTCGGCAGGCTCTAATCTCGGAGGACAACAGTATTTCTGCAGAATTTGATCCTATCCAAATTGAAATCGGAAGGAAGGAATTTCTACAAATGATGTCTAGTTATGAAAGGAATTTAAAGTTTATGTCAAGAAACATCATTAGGAGGGGAATATGTCCCACAGTCTCACTTTTTTCCTTAGCTTCCTTTCCTTTCTGTATTATTTTCTTAGGGACAAGACTAAGGATATATTGGTGTCTTCAAGATTTTTCTATCCCGGTCATCTCAATGTAATCACATGAATACGATAGCAGTAGAAAATACAAACTGATCAGGATGTACAACAATACCATTTAATAACAAATCCCAACAAAAGCAACACTAGAACTTGTATTTATCCCTTTTTCCTACTTCTTTTTCATTGAAAAAGGAAGCAAAACCAATCTTTTTCGATGGGAGACTTTCTATTTCAGTCTATGTTATTTTGATGGGATTAGGACGAAAGCAACTGCCATTTATATCATACTTTGCAAATGGGAAGAAAAGAAACTTAGAAAAGAAGAAGCTACACGATTTCTTTTCCAATTGCTTGCCTATCCTGCAACTGCAAGCAAGAACACTAGATATTTTCTTTTATGAGTTTGTGACCTATAAAGCCCTCTGACCACCTAGTTATCAGAATTCTAAATTCTTGAGAGGAGAAAATTGAAAGTAGAAAAAGCTGTTAAGTTATGCCCTCCACCTACTGTATTGTTTTGAGTTAGAAACAAATAGAATTATTTTCGTATGGTCGAGTAATCCAATCATGGATAGAAAAGACTACTCTCTACCTGAACTCGAAATCTATGCATGTCCATTGCTACCAAAAGCTCCAACAAAAAAGAAGAACAATGTCAAGAACAAGAGCAGATTCAGCGCTCAACAGATTAGGATGCTAGAGTCAATTTTTGAATCAGAGACAAAGCTCGAGCCGAGGAAGAAATTGCAAGTAGCAAGGGAGCTTGGTCTTCAACCTCGGCAGGTTGCTATCTGGTTTCAGAACAGACGAGCTAGATGGAAATCAAAGCAGATTGAACAGGATTACAAAACATTAAGAGCAAACTACGACAGCTTAGCATCTCGTTTCGAGTCCTTGAAGAATGAGACTCAGTCCCTGATTACTCAGGTATCTATCTAACTACCAAAACAGCATAAAGAAAATGCAAAAGTTATATATTACATAATCAAGTTTGTCTTCGTTTCTCGTCTTCTTTTGCTTCTTGATACAGTTGCAGAGGCTAAATGAACTAGTTGGCAAACCCTGCGGCGATAATGGAAGTTGCAGCGAATTGCAAATACCCAATCCAACTTTTGCTTCAGACAAGGGAAACGTCTATTTTGATTCTGGAGCGCAACAAGGAGTAGAGAACCAAGTATTCACATCTTTACAAAATGATGGTAGCAGAGATATGGCGCCTTTGATAGAAGCGGGAGACGGACTCCTGAACAAGAATGAACACAAAGATAACTCATCAGCAACCCCTGAGAAATGGTATGCTTTTGATTCAGGTAGTCAATTTGATCTACCATGTAGCAGCAGCTCACAATGGTTCAATTTCTGGACTTGAGAGGTTCAATCCTCAAAGAAGGAAACATTGATATTGGTATTTGAGCTTTTCATTTACCTTCCCAGGACGTATAAAAGCTCAGGGAAAATAAAGTTCCCAGCTTAGCTAATAATGCCAATCAAGAGGTGTAGATCTAAAATTTGCTTAGATTTATTAAAGTAATTAAGCCCTCCCAGACAGGTTTAGGAGCATAATTACAAAGCAGACAGAAGTAATAACGAGCTAACCTCAACTCAATGGTTTTCAAGACCATGAGTTTGTAAAATACAACTATTTGCACGTAATGCAACAGCTTGTAACAAATTCATAGAGTGAGGCTCTCCAAATTTTTTTCTGATCTTTTCCCGTTATCTTTATAGTTAACCTGGGGTTGGAACCACCGTCATAACATTTCCAGTCATCTCTGAAGATATCTTGCAGGCGGTATCAAAGCCAAAACTAATCGGAACATCTTTGCTTTTTAAGTCACTGTCGATGGTCTTCGGGCATCTAAGCCCAACCTTGACTGCACTTCTTCGGCTTATTTTTAAGTTGCTCTAGAGTTCCAATTTCATCTGTTGATTTCTACGTGGATTTCAAAAGAAAAATTACTTATTTATTGTAGATTTTCTCATTATCATAGATATACAATTTATTCTTAGACTTGAGATTATCAAAGTAGTTCATGTGAATACAACCTATTATATTTAGAGTAGTTCAATTGGTAGTAGTTAAATATAGTATAACTATATAAAGATAGTTGAGTAAGTCAATAAGATAGTTGAGTAAGTCAATAAGGATTCATCACTCTAAAGTAAATAGAAAGAATGCTGTATTTTTTTAATTAGTAGTGATTTAAGGAATTATCTAATCAAAGTAAATTGATATTCGAAAATGTATATTTGCAATATCAATTATCAATTAGCAAGAACGAATATTATTGAATTTTAAAAAGTAGAGACTATTTTCATGCTTTATGTTCAATTAGAATATTGGATGATGAAATGATTAAATTTTACATCACTACTATATATAAACAAGTTGAGTAAAATCACGTTGACATTTCTCATATTTGGATGATCATGGCATATTGTTAGATGTTAATTTTGATATATGATTATAATTTTTTTGAATTAGATAATTAAAGATAAATTAAAAAGAGTTTTAATTTATCTAATTCTAATTATGAACCATAATTATAATTTATAATAATTGTTAACATATTAGAAACTTAATGAGTCACACATAAAAGAGTAACTAAAAAGAAAAAATCAATTCAAATTAAGTTGAACTTAATTATGAAGTTTAAAAAAGTTCAAAAATCAAATCTACGATATTTAATTTTATCAAAAGTAAATTGTAATCATAATTACATTTATATTGTAATTATAATTAAAAATTTTAATTTTAATTTGAAGGTTTATAATGAGTAAAGCATGATCGTGTTGATAAAAGGTAATGATTCTTATGTTTTTGCACCCTCTTTTATGACCTTCATTTTTCTTTTGGTTTTAGTTGGTTACTCATAACCTCATCCCTTCTTTTTATTCTCTTTCTCAATTGTTATGGTTTGTTATGGCCCTCTCTAAATCTTTCTTCTTATTTTTGGCACTCCTTAGTCGTTCTCTGTTTCATCCTTTTTCATCTCCTAATGTGATATGAATATTAATATAAATGAAAGTCAAAATAATACTAAAATAAATCACCTACATAATTGCATTTTTATAGTATACCTCAATGAATTGAGTGTCCACACTGTAAAGACTAGAATTACTAGTACTAATTATCTTCGTATTATTTAATATAATAAAGTTAATGATTGGTTGAAAGAAAATAAATGAAAAACTAATTAAATCACCAAATTAAAATAACGAAAAAGGTTAAAACAATTTTACATAAGTAAAGTCTAAGTAGACTTATTTACCAAAAAAAAAGTCTAAGTATGTTGGGACCCAATCCGGGAACCGGACCCCAACCGAAACAAAAGCGAAGACGGAGCGAATGCGGAATCGAAATAATTAATATAATCGAATCATAAGGCAACAATCCGAATCGAAGGGACGGAAACATAAACGATCCGAACGGACCAAATCGATTTTCCC
>JAOTIZ010000003.1:27872785-27884276 GCA_027123425.1 Erythroxylum panamense | reverse complement strand
AGAAGAAAATGAACTTATAAGAATAAGTCTTCTCTCCCAAATACTCTGAAATTGTAATTCTGGTTTTATAACAGATTTTAGATATTTAATTTTTCAATAATTATGTTTATAGCTCTAATAAAAAATATATAACATGCAATAATAATAATAATAATAATAACCAAAAAATCATCAACAAAAAACTATATATTTTAATTAATTAATTATTTATTTAAACTAATTATTTATATTTTAATTAATTAATTAATTATATTTTAGTTAATTGTATTTAATAATTATTATTATTATAACAAGTGTCATCCCATGACAGTCTTAATTATAATTTATTATATTTTAATAATCATTTATTTATTTATTTATATTTTAATTAGTTAATTTATTATTATTATTATTATAGCAAGTATCACACTCTTTCTTTTTTTAAAAGGTCGCCACCACTTTTAAAAGAATAAAACTCACAATCGTCAACTAAATAAAATTTTATGAGTTGATCACCATAAGTTCTTATAGAAGAGCTTTTAAAAAATTAGTTGGCTAGGTTGAAAACTCACTATTTAACAACCAAACAAAATAATTAGCTATTATATAGTAAAATAACTAATACGCTCTAAAACGCGAAAAAAAAAGGGTGAAAGGCTATCTATTAAATAGGACCTAATTTTAAAGATGAATTAAGCCCAAAATACTCATTAAGAACAAAAAAGTTTTAGATATTCAACGAAATTATTAAAAAGTGGTCTTTTACCCTAATTATTGATTATCCTTTACCAAGTTTTGTCCTTTAAATCATTTTATTCTTTGCTCTCTCTCTTCCGGATTGGGCCATTTTTATCGAATAAATACATAGACAAATATCTATACAGCAGTAAAATAAATCTAAAAACAGATTTTAATTCATTTTTAAGTTTGACCTTATACTAAACGATTAAACTTTGATACCGGACAAGTTTAATTTATTAAAAGAATTGGATAATGATAGGCTGCCCAGGGAAAACATTTTTATCAATTTCTTCAGAAAAAGAAAATAAAACATCTCCGCATCATACTTCAAATTTAAAGTCCTTGAAAATAACATCATTCCAAAACAAAACAAATAGAGCGTGATTTGAAGTTTGAGGGTTTAGCCAAGTGACAATTAACCATCGTCCGACAGTTTGGCCGAGTGGTCTAAGGCGCCAGATTTAGGCTCTGGTCCGAAAGGGCGTGGGTTCAAATCCCACAGCTGTCAAACATTATGCTTTTTGAAAGTCCATCCACAAGGACTAGCCCTGGCCACACAAACTGCATCAGGAACAACCTGTTCACTCTCTGCTCCTATCAAGCCTCCGGCAACCTGTAGCAGAAACTGAAAGGGGAGGAAAAGAAGCATGGAATATACAATTTCAACACCAACCACTGCTCTTTTTACAAGCTTTGGTTCTGGAAATCAATTCTCACCTTCTTTATCACCCTTAAAGCCTTTCAAGTTCCCACGTTTCTGGCCCTGGGAAAAAGTATGCTTGATCCTTGTGTACCTAATTACATGCCTTCATTTTCTTCTCTTGGTTTGAACTACAAAAAGTGGTGATGAGCAGGTGAAGGTGGGACCAATGAGTGTATCTCCAATGGGATTCGGCACATGGGCATGGGGCAACCAGCTTCTCTGGGGATACCGGGAATCAATGGATACTGATCTGCAACAAACCTTTAATCTTGCTGTGGAAAATGGCATCAATCTCTTTGATACGGCTGATTCATATGGCACTGGCAGGTTAAATGGCCAGAGCGAAAAGCTTCTGGGGAAGTTCATACGAGAATTTCCACGTTTGTATCTTCTCAGGATTTTATTCTTTCCATGTAGCTGATGCATGACATAGTGACAACTTATATCTGATTTCAAAACAAGCCACGTTAAAATTGAGTCGGTTAATCTAAGTTGCAACTATGACCTGCAATTTCACCTAAGAATTTAACTTGTCGGGTTGACTAGTTAGAGTTGATATGGTAGATAAGGATTAAGGATTGAAGATTGTTGAAACAGATTGAAAGACGCAAATGGAATGAAGTTCTAATTTTCTTTCTGAAAAAACATCCACATACTGCTATGAGCCTACAACACATGATTGTGACACCGTTTTTTATGTTAACCAAGACGTGAGTTTTGCTTTATGCATTATATATCAAGAAAGAATCTTTGATCTGATTGTGAAAAATTCCAAAGAAGTGTTGTATGGTCATGCCTGCCTTTATTCTCAGGAAAACGAACAAGGGATGAAATTGTTATTGCAACAAAGTTTGCTGCATATCCATGGCGTCTAACTCCAGGGCAATTTGTAAAAGCTTGCAAGTAAACTTCCCACTAACTTTTTCTGCTGTCTCCCCCATGCAATATGTTTCATTATCTGTCAAACTTGATAAACATACTAGTCAGTTATATATTGGATACAACATAAATGTTCCCATAGAAATCCGACGCAGAGTTGTTTTACAGGGCATCATTGGAAAGACTGCAAATTGAGCAAATAGGCATCGGCCAATTGCACTGGTCAACTGCGAACTATGCCCCTCCTCAAGAATTGGCTCTCTGGGATGGTTTAGTGGCAATGTACGAGCAGGTTACTACAACTATATTTCAGAGGATAATTTCAGCAACTCGTACAAAGCGCTTTATTTTCTGCCCTTGTCTTCGAAATGTTTTCTTATAGCTTTTGAAACTATGGGAATAGGAAATCGTGAATGTTTGTCCTTTCATTTCTTTTTTTGTTTCTTTATTCTTTGAAAGAAGACTTCAGTTTCTAATTGTATTTAGGGTTTGGTTCGGGCCGTTGGAGTGAGCAATTATGGTCCAAAGCAGCTGGAAAAGATTTATGATTACCTCAGACCTCGAGGAGTACCTCTGTGTTCAGCTCAGGTATTGTGCTCAGGCGCAATGGGTTTAAGTCAAACTTGGTTGGGCAGAGTAGTTATCACTCTGAAGAAAATGTCACCTTTTAGTTCAATAATCTAAGATTTTACTGAAATTTGCAGGATAAGTTACAGGGTTAGAACATGTATAGCTACATGAGATTATTTATGCATGTTTAGTTCCCTGAAGTTGACTGGAAATCTCGCACGAGCAATGCATCCGTGTAATTAGTATTTGGAAATGGGAATCATATTAATGCTTCTCGTTTTGAGCTGCCTTTTTTTTTTTCCATGTAGTTTGGTTTCTTCCACTGTTTTTCTGATCCTCAAGATAATATAAATTTCAGGTCCAGTTCTCTCTGCTAAGCATGGAAGAAGATCAGATGGCCATACGAAACATGTGTAACTCTCTAGGAATCCGCCTAATTGCCTATAGTCCTTTAGGACTTGGAATGCTTACTGGGAAGTATACATCATCTAAACTTCCGGTTGGACCTCGGTATAGTAAAGATTTTCTGTTTGCAGTTCTTCAAGTCTGATAAGTAAGGTCTGGACTTACCATCTCATTATGTGTATTGGCTTAAACACAAAGTTACTTTCTGGTTCCGCAGGGCCCTGCTATTCAGGCAAATTCTTCCGGGATTAAAGCCATTGTTGCTCGCACTTGTAGAAATTGCAGAAAAGAGGCGTAAAACTGTGCCACAGGTACTTTAGCCAGCTTTCTGTCGTATTAACATGTTAATGCGAAATGATTCTGTATAACAACTAGGCCTGCGCCTTCTTGTTACCATGATTAGTTGATGAAAGCTTATATCATATTGTAAGGAAAACCACGGAACGTGAGCTTGCATTAAATACTATATTGGGAAGCATAGGTAAGCAAAATTTGATGGGAAACAGGAGATAAATATGTTTCTTGGTCTAAAATTTCACAATTTCAGTGAATATTCGGCGCTCCAGGTCGATGCTCTATCTCTAGACCTTATATCCTCATCAATTGCGATGTTAATCTTCCAAAAGAAGCATCATTCACCTTAGGCAATAGACTGTATTTGCAGGTTGCTATAAACTGGTGTATCTGCCAAGGCACAGTACCGATACCTGGAGTTAAGACAGTCGGACAAGCGGAGGAAAATTTGGGGGCTCTTGGTTGGTGTCTGAATTCAGATGAATTGCTTCAATTAGAATATGCAGCACGCAAGTCTCCACGCAAAATGATACAGAACGTTTTCCAGACAAGGTCAGGCATAGATTGCACCACCATCAAATCTAGCCCAGAAATTCTGGTAATATGTTTATCTCTTTAAGATTAAAGACTAGCGACCTAACAATCTGCTTTTCTATTTAATACAACAGATGATCCATTCATGCTGTGGTTAAAATGGATCGAATCAACTATGAATGGCACAAGAAGTGAACCGGAATAGATGGCTGTTCTATGGAGCTAAGAGGAGAGGCCTGCACAAAGAAGATGCGTTTTTATATTGTGGACACGCTGTCCCCGCGCCGCTGTGAACTCGTTCAATGCGTTCAGAGCAAGTGGCTAGTTTGGCTATTCTAGAGGATACTGCATTACACTGCTCAGAGCAAACACAGCGGCTTGACTTAAATTCATGAAAAGCTAAGACCTCTAGCAATACTGCACTGAGCTTTTTTCCAAATTTAGCATACATTTTGGCCCCAATCCCACCTCTAAATATTCTAATTTCTTAATTATTAACAAATCATCGATTCAATTTGGAATTCATACAATTCAGATATTAAACAAGTAAAATTTGTGTAATTCAGCAACAACTCAACCTCCGGCCAAAAGAGAAGACATTGAGCTCGCACATACGCCTACTCCATTACATTCAACGCTTTACTAGTAGACAAGGCCCCATTGCCAGTAAATACGAAAACAAGTACCAGTGAAGCATTAGATTTAAGGCAGATATAAGAGTGTGTAAATGATAAGAACAGCAATAAAAATGATAACAGTAGTGTTAATTGTTAAACCTTGAGAAAACACAACATAATATTCCAAAAAGCCTGGCAGAAGCCTACTATAGCAAAGTGTTCAATGCGAATACAACTTCGAATCAACTAGTACTAAATACCAAGATTCATCATTCAGATAAAAACCCTACTTGATCTTCTTTTTTGGCCTCAGCTGCAACCAAAAAGATGGCGTCCATAAATTTGGCAAGTAGGGACAGCTATAGTATGTTAAACAAAAGTTGGTAAAAAAATATAATCCTAAGATGATTTACCTGATTGCTGTGTCCACACTTCTTCTTCCTGCAGTTCACAGCTCGAGGGTGCAAGCGTGCATAACATCTGCAACAAATAATTTTCCATGCATTAGATATTATATGCTGATATCAACATTTTCCGTCCGAAAGAAGCACCCGGCCTGCTAAAAATGTAATCTTGTAACTAAAAAGAACATATACTTGATTCGTATCCCAGCAATCCCCAAACCAGTCAGGTGGGGAAAAATCAATATGAAATGTTAAGAGACAAAAGAGGTATCTTTCTACATGTCATCGGAAAGAAGCTTGCAATGGAATTAAAACATTCTTTACTATACATGCTAAATTGCATGCTAATCTAAAATTTCCATCATTTTTTACTTAAATTAATCTAGACATGGAGCACATAGATCAACTCAACACAGGCTTTAATCTGAATAAAATTGGGTTCAGATGCGTGATCACATAATTTAAACACAAATCACATGAAAAATAAAGATGATACTAATAGACCTCTTTTACACAATTCTTAAATAAAAAAATTCAACAGTCGACAAGACATCCTTATCTACACACGGTTAAAAGTGAAAGCAATTTACTTACTTGCGACAGATCATCTTGTCCTGGTTATATTTCCTGGCCAAAGCCATCAATGAAGGCTCAATAATTCCACCACGGAGCCTCAAAACCAAATGCAGGGTCGACTCTGCTCATATAACAAATAAAGTAAATAATGTGTTCGAGAAAAGAAATAGAAAATCCAATTCATACGCTACATTCATGTCCTATTTGGAAGACAACCAAATTGTCCGGAAAGATAAATTGTTCAAGGCAATTTTAGAACCATCAAATTAACTTCATTTCTGAAGCCACTGTAAGGAACCCGGACAAGTAACCAACTTTGGCTTATACATGCTAATAAAATGAGATCCCAATTCGCAAGAAAAAGAAATAAACCTTTCTGGATGTTATAATCAGCAAGAGTGCGCCCATCCTCCAGCTGCTTCCCAGCGAAGATCAGTCTTTGCTGGTCAGGAGGAATACCTAAAGACGCATAAATGAGAAAACCCATTAGTTTTTTTTAATAGAAAAAACACAAATAGAAAGAGAAAGCATAATACAGGCAATAGCAAGTACCTTCCTTGTCCTGGATCTTGGCCTTGACATTGTCAATGGTATCGCTGGACTCAACCTCTAGGGTTATGGTTTTCCCTGTTAGGGTTTTGACGAATATTTGCATCTTCTCTTCTCCGTCTTCCTCTTCGCAGGCCTCTGTGCGTGTCAACTTGTCGATTCTTTATATACATACATACATCCCACTAGGGTTTTGCTGTGGTCGTGGGGGTTTGTTTGGTTAAGAGATTAGATTTGGTGCTGTTTGGGCTTATGGATTATCCGATTCATATGTTGGAATAGGGAAACCGTTTATGTCATGGCCCAGCAGTGAAGTTCGTTCAACACTGCGGTAAAAAAATAATTGTTCGCTCCTTTTAATTGGTTGAATTTTATTCTGTTTAATTATAATATAACTTTCCAGCTTATATAAAAAGAAATAGTCATGCAATTTATAATTATAATTCCTAAAATCACAAATTTAAAATCTTACAACAGTATTTTTATAAAAATAATTACATGATTGTTAATTTAATTTAATTATCATTACAATTGATATAAATTAAACTATTTTACCCATAAAATATTTTAATTGTCATAATAATTATAAATAAAAGTTACCTTATAAAAATATTTTAATTGTCATATATATTAAAATTGCTTTTTTCCATAAAGATCTTAAAGTAGAAATTTATACATTCCAAATTTTCAAGAAAATTAAAAGAGTACTTAGTTTACAAGTTAAATATATTTTTACATAGACTTAAACAAAAGTCAAAGGTATTAGTATAAGAGATTTGACATCTACATCATAGATCTTGGATAAACAAACTTAATGTGAACCTCTGTGCATATTTTAAGAGCTTTAGTGTCAATGATTTCTTTATCTTGTTGTTTTGCATACAAAACATATTGGTTATAGACTCCTATCAAAGATTATGTTAAAGAATTGTAGGTGTAACTGACCAAAAATTTTGGAATGAAGAAATTGACACTAATAAACAAGATTCTAAAGATGTTAATTCACCAGCACAAAAATAATGAGGAGATTTGACTTTAGCCAAAAAAAAATACCTAAAGAAAGTTTTACTTTGTTTCAATATGCAAAATTGTTAGTGAAGGTTTACCTCTCTTCATGTTAATTTCAAAGTATCCTTTATTATGATCCCTAGCAATGAAAATAAGAGGATGAAAAAGTCTTAATTACTGTATACAAAGATACCTTAAGAAGACATCTAGTGTTGCATTATAACATGGAGGATCATAATTTATTATTAAAGGATACATTGCCTCTATTTATGCAAGTGATCTTGATAAAAAAAAATCCATTATAGGCTATATACTTACGCCTTCTGGTGGGTCATAAGTTAGGTTTTAAAGATATAACCAAATGTGACTATGTCTATAATAGGAGCAAAATATGAGCTAACTAATCAAGCCAATAAGAAATGATATGGTTGAAATTGGTGCCAGAAGAACTCATATACAATCAACAAAAGGTTTCATTACATTTTGATGGTTAGAGTGCTTTACATTTAGTAAAGAACCAGTAAAGAATCCAATCTCTTTTTTCAATCAAGTACATACGAGTTCAGTTTCAATTTGTTCATGAGAAAGTGGAGGAAGGAACTATGAATATGCATAAAGTTCATACCAAAGATGGTATAATAAATTTTATGACAAAAACGAACAACAATTATAAATTTATATAGTGTTGATCCTTATGTAACTTATATAAATAACATAATAATAACAAGGCGGTTTGAAGATTGATTGGTTCTTAGTTAAATCTTCGACTGGAAAATTGTTAAAAGAATCTAGATATTATAAACATAATATTTATATATTATTCATAATTGTTTAAAGAATCTAGATATAAAATGTAGACTTATAATTGGTTTGATTTACTTACAAATGTCTGTCTATCTTGTGTCATATATGGAAAAAATAAAATTGAGTATCCAGAGGATCCTAATGTTATAGGTTTTTTAGCTACAACGTAGTATTTGTAACTTATAGTTAGTTTATGTTTGTATTGTAATTCCTCTTTTTTATTCTATAATAACATTTTATGGGTCATATTACTTTCAATTTTAATTGAGTTGAGAGCGTGCCCTTCCACTTTGTCATTTCAACAAAGTTGACATGTTTTACATATCTAACTGTAATCTATCTAATTTTTTGAGTTACTTAAAAAAAGAATTTTATATGTTGTACCTATTCTTTTTGGTAATATTTATGTTATCAATGAGGCATCGTTAGTTAAGTGTGCTATTTAGGACTATAAGACTTGTATTAAACATTTAGTTTATAGCAAAGCTATAGATCCCAAAGAGCACACTTCCAAAAATTGATCTTATGCTTCTCATAATGGGTGTTGATGGACATGTAAATTCTCTTTACATAGGCATTTACTTGTCAAAGAAACTCAAAAATGGGTTACTAACATTACAAACTCAGCAAAACCACCTTAAAAGGGAATTACCTTTACCTTATGGTAAACTCATTTTGTGCATGTCGCACTATTGTGTATGGTGCAAAAAATGTATTTTTAAACATAATATTTGTACCAAAATACATGTTAGTCCCTAACATCTTAGAACATTAAAAAATTTAATGTTTCAAATTCATTTAATTTTAATCATAAATTGACAAAATCTTTAACGAAGTTATGTCTCCATAAATTAATTATCACATAATGTTAATGTAATATTTTTATTTAATTATTTTTATGGAACCCATAATTGCCACGCAGGCCTTTAAGTCCCACTCACTTAAATTAAAACTTAAAACTTAATTAACCAATTAATCTTAATTTTAGATTGACCCTAGTAAATCTCAATTTACTCTAAGAGATTATAATTTATTCTAATTTAACATAATTAGTGTGTATAACATAAAATTACAAGGGGAGACCACCGTCACCATCACTACCTATTGCATTTCTATACATGTTTCTTGCTCCTTTTTCAAATTAACGGGGAGTCTAAAATTTTGGACTATTGATCTTGAGTGCAACGAGATACCTAAGGTCTATTTGATTTTGGTTTTTTTTTTTAGATTTTGTCTCAAATTTTGAAAAAATAAACTTGATTATTTGAGTTTTTAGTTTTGAAATTTTTATAATTTGTGAAAATTATAAAAATTAATTTTGATTTTTTTGTTTTGATTTTTGTCACAATCTAATTTTATAGATAGTTAAATATATTTTATTTAATTATTATTATTTACTATTAAAATTATAATACATATAATTTAATATTTTAACTTATTTTAAAATAAAATTTTTAAATTTAAAATATTTACTTATGCAATAAATTTTTTAAGTATCAAATGTTAATTCTAAATAATAACATTAATTGTAATAATTAAATATATATTAAAATAAAATTACTTAATAAATTAATTATATCTAATTATTTAATATTTAATTAGTAATAATAATAACAACATAATTACATTAATAATAACAACCAAACATATTTTATAAACTAAATGGCCCTTACTAAGTGACCATCTCTCTCTCTCTCTCTCTCTCTCTGTATATATATATATAGGTCTACAAACCCAAAACCAGATACCCATTAGAAAAGATTAATATCGATTTACGACCCCACAAAAATCCTACTACCAGTCCTTCAACAAGTTTACCTACGACTTCACAGATAATGAAAGAAATATCAATGATTCCTCCAAAAGTGGAACAACAACAAAAGATGATGAAAGAATTGTTCTCTCTATCAACTAGTGAAATCCGATATATTGAAGGTAGGGCGAAATCAAACTACTTAAGTCTACCACGCATCTGCTGGTTAGTGAACGTTCACAGAACCATTGAGCACTCCTGCGCACTTTTGCGGGTATGAGGAGTTGAACTCACGACGTGGTGGCTAAGACATAAGCTCTGATACCACTGTACTATCCAAAATTCGAGTTGAAGGTAGGGTAGAATCAAATTACTTAAGTATACCATCTACGGTGTACAGCTTTATGGAGGTGGTGGTGCTATTTCTTTGCCATTTTCATCGTATTGTCTTGTCCAATCTGTATTTTGTTGTGTGAAATCTAGGACAGTCATTAGTTCATATCGAGAGTTTCTAATATATTCCAACATTTGTATTTGCTTTGACATGAAATACATGATTAGTCTATAATCAGGTCTTCTTACCCTTATATCTTTATTGTTTTATAATTCTACAGCATAGTATACTCTTAATTCATTTATTAAACCATTTATGTTGTCCTTAGTAGACAAATCCAATCGGACCAAATGTTCTCCACAGGCTTCGGCGTTCGTGGGTGGATGAAAGAGATTTCCTATAGTCATTCCATGCATACAGAATTAACATATAGTAAAAGGTCCAACACGCTTCCTTACCTAGTTTCCTTTTGACCAAAATATCACCGGGTTGTACCACGGAGCTTTTACCAGGAGTTTCAGCCCCAACCTTAATTTGTGAATTAAGGTAACTCTCCTGTAGTTCCTTCAGCAATACCTAGCACAGCCTTTTTTCGTTTCGCACCTCAAGGCGTAAGAAATTAACTAAGGAAGTATGTAGGCTATTACTCCATACTACTTTCTGGAAGGCATAGAACAATATAAGAAAAGAAGTGCTTTATTTATGTAACATGGGGAGTACAGAGGATGTTTTCATGAGAAGTAGTTCGGGGAAGGATACCTCGACGTCTTCTACTTCTTACATATTTATAACCTAAGGACTGAAGGTCTATGCTTAGATATTTTACATTATGAGACACGTCATGGAGACGTGTCTAGGATAAGATAAAACTTTTTACATCGCAAGATAAAATTATTTACACATAAAGACAAAACTTCTTTGTACACGTCCTATGTCGAAATAAAATATAGAGCATATCTTCACTAGATTTTTTCAATCAGTTATCTTTAGTCACTATCTGCCATCTTTTGAGCTGGCATCTGGATTTTTCCTTTAGAGCATGCTGGGCACGTATCTTTGAGATGCTTTCGAAACTGACAAATCTTCTGCTGAGCTTGGTGACTTGATTTTATCACTCCAGTCTCAAGTAACTTCATCTTTGTTAATAGAAAATTATGAGCCGCTATTGGTGTGGTTTTGGCTGGTGATATCATGACTGAGGAATGAATCTTTTGTCCGCCATATGTCCAAAATCCTTTTTTGAAGCTGGCTTCTTGTAACATCTCATCCCCGATGGGAAGGGTAAATTGGTCAATTGGGACAGGCTAGTGGTTTGCATTGCATATTTTGATTGATCATACA
>JAOTIZ010000003.1:27839595-27851064 GCA_027123425.1 Erythroxylum panamense | reverse complement strand
ACATTTATGCCACGTAAACCAATTTATACACATAACACTTCAATAGCAAGTTACCGATACTTCGGACACCCATGGTCTGAAACCAATCACATTCAAGCACATAAACCCTCCATTCTCCGCATGGCATAATCGCATAATCTAACACACAAAGGTTGAGGAACCAACTAGGTTACTCACCTACACTTCCGAGCTACAGCCTGGAAGTCCCAGCAGTATCCGGGGAAAGTTGTTCCATCGGTGCCTCTAGAACAATCAAAACAATTTCCAATCACTAAATGCACAATCAGAATAATTCAATGATGCACATGACGTAATTAAAAAGATGTACTATGCCTATTCATGACCTTCCCGATGCTAATTCCCAATTTCACTTTCTTTTGTAAATCTCTAACTTTTCACTCAATTTATTAATAATGACTGATTTCAATTCAATAACATATCATAGAACTCCACCAGATTCATTTCTACTGTTTAGTTCCATTTGCCAATTTATATACACTAGGCTAATCTCACAAAAATCTCAAAACCAATATCATTTGAACTAGATCAAATTCACCTATTGAAGACTCCAATTGCATTGAATTTACATTCGTAATTCTCACAATTATAACCCAATTATCAAAAACCATCCTTAGGTTGCAATACAATCACATCCTTAACATTCTTTCACTAATTGAGATCTCAAAAATCCAAATTCAAACTCTCATTCTTTTCCTCAATTGTAGACCTCGCTCTCTAGTTTATAACGAATCAAGAACCACCTCAATTGGAGGTCTACTCTATTAGTTATGCTCCATAACTCAAAACACACTCTTTCAGAAATTGTTCCTCGCCGCGACGTATAAACGCTCGTCGCGACGTAGAACAGGTCGTTCGTCGCGACGTATAACTCCACGCTCGTCGCGACGTCCAACCGAGCTCGTTGCGACGAATAATTTAATTACTCGTCGCGACGAAGCTCTCGCGACGCACGAAGCTCCGATCGTCTTCTCCGACGAACTACCCATTTCTCTCTCTAAAAACCAGTCCTAACTTAACTCAAACACTCTAATCTTTAACAATTAACCCCATGAATGCATTTAACACAATAATAAACAACATTAAACCCATAAACTTACCGATTAAGCATAAATCCTCAAATCACTGAAATTCTCTAACTCTTTTCCCCTTTCCTCAAGCTTCCACGGTTAGCTCCCATAATCACACGAAACATCATTCTCTCAACGATTCAAATCATTTTTTTCAATCTCAAGGAAGGGGCAAGCAACGATCACGAAGGGAGATCAAAAATCTCCAAGGAAGAAGACGCCATCGTGCCCTAGGAGAGAAGGATTTCATTTTCTTCAAATCTCAAAACTTAAGGCATTTATATATATATATATATAACAAATAAGCCTCTTGTCTTTTTCCTCCCAAACCATTTAAATCTCTTTCTCTTTTCAATTTCATTTCCAGTCCAGTTCGTCTCCAAATTTCCATGGCTCGACATATACAATTCCGAAAATCATATTTCTAATTTCCATAACCATTAAACAATTATTTTAGCACTAAGCAGTCGATCTGTCCGATACTCGGAAAATTTTTGATCCGGACTTCTTCTCCCAATTTCCAGAAAATTCTGAGGAGTCACTATCAATTTACAATTACTCTAAAACATTTCCAATCCCATAATTCATAATCAAACCTAATTATCTCACAAATTCACAACTTCTCTCTGTTTCATAGTCAAATGCCGAGAAAACGTCATGAATGCATGTACCTATCAGTGCATGCGCAAAAGACTCAATCCTCTACAATTAGAGGCCAAAAGAATGTTCAGTCGATATTAGGCGGTAAAATCCTATCCCGTCCTAAATTTACCAATATAACCTTCCCATCGGTGATGGGATGTTACAGATAAGCGTGTGCTTAGATTACGAAAAAGGATAAACTAAGCTTGGATTGTATTGGTCCACATGAGGTTATTAAGAACATAGGACCAGTAACTTATGAGTTGTATAAACAATAAAGATGTCTCAGATTCATCAGGAGTGATATGTGAATATGCTAACAAATATTAATATGATCTAACAAAGATGTATTGTCGACACATGAAGTGAAAATTTTGAGTAATCTAAAATGTATTGAGGAAATAGTTAAGAAAGTGTGATATCTAAGTAAGTGATTGAAAGACCTAGTGAGTCTATTGACTATGGTCATTTGGAAGAAATTATTAAAGGGATGAAATTAAATGGGAAATAGAGGAGCATAAGAGGAAACATACCCCTGCCTGTTTGATTAAACAGATAAGAATTTCAAGGACAAAATTTATTAAGGAGGGGAGAAATGTAACATCCTGTTTCCCATACTAAGGGTTAGAACCCTAAAATATGGTACATGTGAGATCAATGAGAGATTAAGAAAAATGCATTTCATACTTATGCATAATGTTAGCATACACGCATGTGAACGCATGCGATTTTGAATTTTTGCACACATTAAAATGACTGTACATGTATTCATTGACATTTCTGGGTATAATTGATTTATATATGTGGAATGTGATTTTTATTGAGAATTGTGGTTTTTATATAGAGGAAATTGATTTGGAGAGTGTATTAGTTGATTTAGAATTTTTGGTGAATTTTTAGAAAAATGCCACTTGGCAAGTAAATTGATGAATGATAATAGAAATGAGAGTTAAATGATATTGAGAAATTTTATAGCTGACTTTAGAAATTGTGAGAAAATGATATCAAAATTTGGGAGACAATTGTAGTAAAATTTTGGAGTTGGTTGGACTAGTTAAATGAGAACTAGTTTAAAGTCTTAAAGGATGGATGAGTGACAAGTGTCACTTGTAAGGATAATCTTGAGAGCTTACTACTATTTTGTTCACTTAAAAGACCACGTTACTGTTGTGTTTTTTATCTTGGTTTCTTCTTCGAGATTTTTCTTCATATTCTGGAAGCTTCATCACTTTTAGAAATGTCTCACCCTCACAATGCAAGCCTTTCTCTCATTTTCAGCTTGCTACCTCTTTTTGTTATTTTCTTCACTGTCACTAAAATACCTAACCCAAACCACCTTTAAGATGATGTACGTGGATGTAAGAAGAGTTAAGGTTTCTAGAGATTTTGAAGATTTTGGAGTTTTTACAAGTTAAACGTTCGCATTCAAATGTTTCTAGATCATGGAAGCTAATGTTAATTTGGAGCGTACTGTGAGTCGATCTAGATGGTCTTACTTACTATTTGTTTTGTTTAAATTCTGTATGGAATTACTAATGAATGTGATTGTGATTGTGATTGTACTAATTCTGGACATTAAAGGTCCAAGACTTTTGATGCATGAATGAAATATTAAAGTGCTACTTAAATGTGAATTGGACGGAATATGTGATATCTTAACTTGATTGTTAAATGCTGGACCTAGTTTCAAAGAAAAATGTGACTATACATATGAATGAAAAAGTTATTCTCAACTTAAATGTTGAATGCCAGACTAAAGTCCAATGACATGTGTAACGTGAAAGGAAGTGATTGTTTAATTATATATGGCTGATGCATTTCATTTCATAAATGTATGAAAGATAAAGGTAGTTGTGACCGGAGTCGCCAGTGAAAAAGTACTTAAAGCTTATAATATGAAAAGAGTCTCAGGCTCAGTTATGAATGTACTCAGTATCCACTAAGGGATATGGGACATTATCTGATATAGCTCGGTATCCACAAGGGATATGAGACATTATCTGATACAACTAGTATTATAGATATCGACTGATATCAGACGAAACAGACCGGTATTGACCAATATTTATAACTGGTACATTAAAATCTTTATTTCGTACCGTTCTCTGGTCAGTACGGAACAAAATTCATAATCCTTGCTTCTAATGGGAGGAAAAAAGGGAACAACAACGACCATTGTCAAAAGATGTTGAGGATGGAAATTAGGAGTGCTAACGACAGAATCAAGTTGGTTGGAGAAAGAGTATAAAGTGCTTGGATGGTGGACGCCATGAAAGAGTAGCAAAGTCATTTTCTCCTTCACCGATCACCAACATTCTCACTATGGGAAATGCTGCCCACAGTTGGGGAGAGCACCCACTGCTTCTATGAAGCTGCTCCTCAAGAGACCACCACTATATGTGAAAGTTCTTACTTCATGGTGTAAGTTTTGATTGGATTATACAACGACAAGACTTCCTTCAATTTTTGAGTGGGTTTGGTTCATGTGTAGTATTGGTTTGTAGGATTAGATTGTGAATTCAGATTCTTGGTGCGTGTTTATTATATGGGTTTCGTTGACTTGTGACTTAAAGAACACAATTTCCTTAGTCTTGCAACAGATTTTGGTGGTATTTGTGGGTAAAATCAACTTTCTGTTTAACACACCTTCGGTTGTGTTGTGAAAATCGACCAGATTAGAGCAAGTTCGCAGCTAAATAGGACTGAAGGAATAGTAATGAACACAAAAATTTTACGTGAAAAAACTCTCAAATTAGGGTAAAAACCACGAGCAAGGATAGAAGAATTTACTACTGAGAAAAACTGGAGAATTACAAGGAAAAACTAGACTCAAAAATACACATAATATTTTAATCTCTTTTTCTCTTTCTTTTTTTCTCTCTCACCTCACGTCTCTCGTTTTTCTGCTATGCTTTGCTCTCTTCATCTCTTGCCTTTTTATAGGTAGGAGATGTGGGATGGCTGGCCATTTGGCCAGTTATCCTTTTACCTTTTTTTCAACTTTTTGGTGCCTACCATTTTTGACAATTCTCCCACTTGAAGATTTAATTGAGAGTCAATCAGATTTTCACACTATTCTTTCTCCCCTATCGCTTCATATTGCTTACGTCTCTGTCAGGCCACACGAGGATCGACACCACATAAACTTCTCACCATTAATTGCTTTTGTCAGAAAATCTGTCAGGTTAACCATTGTATGAATTTTTTGCATGTCCACCGTTCCTTCTTCCACTTTCTCATGAACAAAGTGATATTGAACTCGAATGTGTTTTGTCTTTGAATGAAATGCTGGATTCTTTGTAAGATGCAAAGCACTCTGCCTGTCATAACATAAAGTAATATTCTCTTGTTTATTCCCAAGTTCTTCCAATAACATCTTCAACCACATTGCTTCTTTACTAGCTTATGTAGCTGCTACATATTCTACTTCTGTTGTTGACGTAGCCATAATTGACTGCAGTTTTGAAACCCAGCTCATAGCTCCTTTAGCTAGTGTAAACACATATCTTATAGGGGATTTACTTTTATCAAGATCACTTGCATAATCAGCATCAACATATCCTTTAACAGTAAAATTTGATCCTCCATAACATAATGCAACATCTGAGGTTCCTTTGATATATTTGAGAATCCTCTTAACAATATTCTAATGCTCCCGACTAGGATTCGCCATGTATCTACTAACTACTCCCACTATTTATGCAATGTCTGGTCTTGTAAAAATCATAGCGAATATTAAGCTTCCCACTATTGATGCATACGGTACTCGAGACATCTCCATCCTTTCTTCTTCATTACTAGGACTCATACTTGAGGATAACTTGAAATTAACAAGAAGAGAGGTATAAATTGACTTACAATCTTGCATGTTGAATCATCACAATATTTTTTTCAAATAATTCTTCTGAGAAAGCCAAATCTTCCTATTATTTCTATCTCGGTGAATTTGCATCCCTAGAATCTTGTTTACTGGTCCCAAGTCCTTCATTTCAAATTTCCTAGCCAATTGTGCCTTTAATTCTTTGATACGATCATTATTGGGGCATGTTACCAATATGTTACTTACATACAACAGCAAGACTATAAAATCATCTTTCTCAAACCTCTTGAAATATGCGCAAGGGTCTGCATTCAGTCTCATGTATCCAAGGCTCATGATGAAGAAATCAAATCTCTTATAACCAACACCTGGGTGCCTGCTTTAAACCATATAGAGATTTGTTCAACCTACAAACCAAGTTCTCTTTCCCTTTTTTTCAAAACCTTCTAGTTAAAGCATATAAATTTCTTCATCAAAATCTCCATGAAAAAATGCAGTTTTCACATCTAACTAGTCAAGATGCAAGTCAAATATAGCACACATTGCCAGAACTACTCAAATTGTAGTGAGTTAAACCACAGGAGAAAATATTTCATTAAAATCAATACCTTCTTTCTGAGCATATCCTTTCACCACCAATCTAGCATGATATCGCTCTACTTGATCATCACCACTTCGCTTGATCTTGTAAACCCATTTATTGTCAATAGGTTTTCTTCCTTGTGGTAGTAATACAAGCTCCTATGTCTTATTTGTATGTAGAGCTTCAATTTCTTCCTGCATTGTTGCCATCCACTGAGATGCATCTAAACTATTCATTGTTTCATGAAGAGTTGATGGCTCTCCGTCCTCAATTCAAAGACAGTATGCAATATTGCCCTGCATAATATAATCTGAGTGCCAACTCGGTGTTCTTCTTATGTGAGTTGGTCTCCGAGTATTTGGAACATCACATTCAACTGGTTCTTGCTGCTCGTGCTCTGTTGCAGCTTCAGAAGAATCATTTTGATCAACTTCCCTATCCACTCATACTGTTCTAGTTTACGGATTCTCTTGTACAGTGCTAAAATTTTCTGCCTACTCTTGATCCTTATCTTCCATGAAGATAACATCCTTACGGATAACAATCTTGTGGGCAGTGGGATCCCACAGACGATACCCCTTCACACTTTCAGCATACCTTAAGAAAATGCATCTTTTAGATTTTTTATCTAACTTTGTAGTTTCTTGGGCTTTGAACATCACATAGGCTAGACTTCCAAATATATGGAGGTTGGAATAATCCACTAGTTTACCAATCCACATCTCCCTCAGTGTCTTCAACTCAATTGCAGTTGATGGAGCTCGATTCACCACATAACAAGCTATATTGACAGCTTCTGCCTAGAATTTCTTATCTAAGCTTGTAGTTCTCAACATCACTCTTGTTCTTTCCAACAGAGTTCTATTCATTTGCTCTGCTACTCCATTTTGTTGAGGAGTGTATATCGTCGTGAACTGCCTTTTGATACCTTCTTGCTTGCAAAATTCATCAAATTCTTTCCCAATATATTCGCATCCATTATTTGAGCGCAAACACTTGATCTTCTTACCAGATTGGAGCTCCACCAGTGCTTTGTAAATTTTGAAAGTTGGAAACAAATCTATCTTCCTTTTGAGTGGAAACACCCAACATCTCCTTGAATAATCATCAATAAATAATACAAAAAAATTTGCTCCTCCTAGGGACGTAATTGGTGCTTACCATACATTAGAGTGAATCAATTTTAGATTTTTTTGCTTCTAAACTTTGATGTGTTAAACTTCAATCAATGTTGCTTACTCATAATGCAATGCTTACAGAAGGGTAGTGATACCTTTGTGAGACCTGGAAGTAGATTCTTCTCTACAAGTATCTTCATTCCTTGTTCTAACATATGTCTAAGCTTTTTATGCCACGTCATTGCAGATTTATGGCCTAGACTAGTCATTGCAACATATGCCTCTCCTTCTTGCAAAGTTACTCCCTTCAGCATGTACAGATTTGCAACAATCTTCTCTTCTTTCATAAATACTAGCACTTTCTCTGCTTTCATAAATACTAGCACTTCTTTAATCACTTTCATGATCTTGTTTTAAATCTCAAATATGAAACCGAGATCATCCAGTTGTCCTACATACAACAAATTCTTCTTCAGGTCCTCCACATGTCGCACTTTTCAATAGTCTGAGTTGTCCCATCATACATCTTTAACTTGATGGTGTCGATACCAACGATCTTTAGAGCTTGATCATTACAGTTATACACAAATCTCCCAGAGACAGATTCATATTGATGGAACCATTCACTTCGAGAGGTCATATGAAAAGTAGCTGCTGAATCGAGAAGTCATACATCAACAAATCTTCTCTTACCTCCAATAGTCGTTGCTGCTTCATAGACCATTGCACCTCCATCATCTTAAGTATTTGCCGCATTTCGTTGAGGAATAGTATCTTTCTTATTCAAATTTCAACAATCCTTCTTCAGGTGCCCTTTCTTGCCATAATTGTAGCACTTGAAATTCTTCTTACTCTTAGATTTTGATCTACTATGACTATGACTCCTACTTGGGCTATGTTCCATTGATCTCCCTCTCGTTACGGCCAAGCCCTCCGCTTATTGCAAATTTGCTAGCTTGTCTTTCTTATTTTTGTGTCCACTCTCTTCTTCTAGAATAGCAGCTGCAATATTGTTAAAGACTAGAGTGTCTGTGTTGTTTGTTAAATTGATGACGAGTTGATCATACGAATCTGGTAAACTTTGAAGTAGAAATTTCGCACATTTACTTATCTCTATTGTGTGTCCTAATTATGTGAGTTAGGAAAATATAGTATTTAAAGTATTTAAGTGCCCCATCACTGAAGTGGATTCCGCCATGCGTAAAGTGTATAGTTTTCTCTTCAGAAAAATTTTGTTGTGGAGTAATTTGGCTTCGTACAATTTTGTGAGGTGATCTTATATGTCCTTCGTAGTCTTCTTTTCTTTTATGCTGGATAATACTTCATCAACTAAAGCTAGGTGAAGATTAGTTACAGCATTCTTATCCATCTCGTTTCATTTTTCGTTTGTAACTTCAACTAGTCGTTCACTAATGGCCGCCAGACAATTATCTTTCCTCAAGATTGCCTTTATCTTCAACTTCTAAAATGAGAAATTACTCCCACTGAACTTTTCAATCTCAAATTTTGCTGCCATTGCTTCTATCACTTACAAAATTTAGCTCTCACTATTTCAGGTGAATAGTACCCGTATGTATGAATAATTTCGTATATGTAAATAGTACCGTATGTGTATGTATGAATAGTATCATACACGTGAATAGTAATATATACTTGAATTACAGTAACTGCACAGTTTAATACAAAAATAAATGTATGAACAATTGCCACTTTTTGAGGTTAATATTTATTAATTTTCATTGTGTTCACCCGAATTCTGAACGGATTACCCCAAAAAATTTGTCGTAATTTTCTCACCTCGCTTGATACCACTTGTTGTGAAAATTGACCGGATCAGAGCAAATTTGTAGCTAAATATGACTGAAGGAATAGTAATGAACATACAGATTTTACGTAAAAAATTTTCAAATTAGGATAAAAACTACGGGCAAAGATAGAAGAATTTTACTACTGAAAAAACTAGAGAATTACAAGAAAAAACTAGATTCAAAAATACACATGATATTTTTGTCTCGCTTTCTCTTTCTTTTTTTCTCTCTCACCTCACGCCTCTCCTTTTTCTGCTTTGCTTAATGGCCAGCTATCCCTTTATCTTTTTTTTTCAACTTTGATAAGCACGAAAAACGATGCTTATCATTTTTGATAGGTTGGAGACCAAAGCGCTCAAACATATGAGCTAACTCAATCAACCGATTAACAAACATAGCCAAGAGTTTGTGCCAAACAAAACCTGTTACTTGAACTCTACTTAAATGATTATCCTGTGAAAATAATCACCTATTTGTTAATTTTTGTGATCAATAAAAATTCATTATTTCGTATGTAATTTGAATGGAATCTTCAGCTGTTCTTATAAAATGTTGATACTCGTCAGGATTAATAGATGATTTGAAACTGTTGAACATCATGGAATTGAATAAATTAATAAAGAATTGAGAGCCGTATAAACTAGCCAGTAATTCCAAACTTTGAATTAAGTTGGAACATTAGTAGACTCAATATAATATTTAAATAAAAATTAGCTAAATTTATATTTGTGAAATTATTTGACACGTAATAGTCGTACACAAAAAATATTTACAAAAAATTGGTAATCGAAAAATATTATTTGATAAAAAAATTTGAAAAACTTATGTTTAGACCCAATTAAAACTGTTTAAAATTTAAGAGTCCATTATTCCCGACCAAATTGGAATAGTGTACACGCTATGACTACAAATAATTATGATTTATGTTAAAAATAACGTAGTGGGTATTCGTTATAAATATTGTGTGGATCACTATTAACGACCAAATAAAGTAAAGGAATCGTGTATCAAAAGCTAGTGAATATAAAAAAGTCAGAAAGTTGAAAACGTCCCTGAAGAGCATTCTTCTTTTGTTATGATTTTACTTAAACCTAATGATTTAAAACCTTATAGTGATAAATCTTTTCTTTTTGCTTAAATTTATGGTATAAATTGACCAGATGATAATTTTGTTTTGTTTAAATAAGATACCATTCGAATATAACTAATATACAGTACATGGTCGGTATTGTGCAAAATCAAGAGTTGATAAATTCCAGACCCACCACCTTAGATAGGTTGCAGGATGAGAAGAATACGTCGCGGTCGTTCGTGCAAGAAGTTAATGTATACAGTATACACACGCTGGGTCCCCACAGGCAGAGTACATATTGTGTCAATTTATGAACCAATAAAAATAAAATTTGAATTGAATTGAGTTAGATTTTAGCCATACACAAAGATAAAATCCTCACTACAGACCTGGTCGCATTTTACGTTACGGATATTGATATGAGCTTGTTCTCGTGACAATGAAAATGTATATTTATACATACATTTATATATATATATACACACACTTAGGCTGGTAGGCAGGTGGTGTCACTGTCTCATTTATCCTACCTATTAAATCTCTTTATCGTGATTGAGAAAAAAAAAAAGAAAAAGAGAAGTTTGTAGGGCATAAATGCATGATGGAATGCTCGACTTTATATTAGAGGGACCAACCCCATCTTTATGTCAGATACAGGTAGAAGCTAGCGAGGTCTTCTTGATTTTTCCTTAAATTTTCCAAAAGGATATACTAGGATTTATTTAGACGTTTATTAACTCAAACAGTGCATATATGTGCTCTTAATTTTCTGTTTGATGCGAACGAATATTCAAACATTTGATATTCTGTGTATAAGAAATTTAACAAGAAACAAAAAGCTTTCTATTGTCAAATGTATTTAAGACAAAGTCTTTAAATGTATATATAGCTGAACAAGAGGGAGCAAGTATTACGAAGATTTGGCATTACTCTACATGATGATTAATCAAGATACGTACAAAGTGGAAGATATGAGCGTGCATGCATGTCACGCATATTCATCATACTTCCTAAGTATGTTCAGACCAAATTTGCATGCAACTTTCAAGCAATCTTTAATCGATTTTCCGGATTCAATTTTAATCTATCAATATACATAATTAACTATAGACAATTACATATAGAATCACCAAAAGGATTCGGTTGCTCCTGTCTTTAGACTTTAGTAGATATTAGTTTGAGTCATTGTCTGTTTGTTTTTTTTTTCAAAGATTTAACTGTCGAACAAAGCATAGGGAAATTTGCGTAATTTGAAGTCAACCAAAAAATAATCCCCCAGAAAAGGGGAATTAGTCGTCATCGATCCACTGTGGTCGGGTTGTTTTTTTTTTTTAAGTT
>JAOTIZ010000003.1:27818965-27829897 GCA_027123425.1 Erythroxylum panamense | reverse complement strand
TGCTGTCTTGCTAACATCAGACTCCTTGATCCTGAGCTGATGATATCCTGACCTGAGATCAATCTTGGAGAAAACTCCTTTTAAATGACACATAGTAATTCTTGATAAGAAATATAGGACAAAAAATTATACTCAATAAAAATCCACAATAAATATATAAACTTTGATGAATGTCTAGTTATAAACTCACAACAAACAATAGTTTTTTATTTAAAGATGTCTTCCTCAAGCTTCAATATAATTAAATTCTTATACTTGGAAGAGTGAATTCAATTTATAAAAAAGATAAAATTCAATTATATACATGAATTGAATTTATCTATTTTTTATATTTTCAAACATATGAATTGAATTGAATTCATATCTTTCCAAACACTCGTATTAATATAAAAGCAGCAAAAAGAGAGACTCCGTGAATCAACAAAAAAACAAAAAACAGGGAAAAAAAAAGTAATGGGAATCAAGACAAAAGAGAGAGACACACACACGCAGAGTATAAAGTTTGCATAAGGGTTGTCCTATCAGTTGGGTAACCCATAGAAAGAACAAGCATCAAATAATAAACCCAAGAAGAAGAAAAACAGGGCATTCCTGTAATTGAAGCTGCTGTCGATCCCCAAATGTTCAACCCCAACAATGGTCACATCTCCGGCAGCGTCGGCGGCGGTGGCGGTGGCGGGTTGTGGTGGGCTGTGGCTACCCCTACTTCCAGAGTCACTGTTGCGGTCACGGCGTTGGCCGGAATCGCTGTGTTCGCGGCCATATTCTACACCACTAATAGGTAATCTACAAAAGGACCTGTACTTTGTAAATCCATATATATATACACACACACACACACATATTACATGTGTTCTGTCTTGTTTGTTTTGGTTTTTGTTATCTGTGTTTTGCTTGCTCTAGTGTCTTCAAATTCTCGGCCTTTCTTTTAGGATTAGATTTGGGTGAATGGGGATGGTGTTGAATTCCTAATTATTGAACAAAATATTTGAACTGTTTTGCCTTTCTTTCTATGTGGATTATAGTTGAAGCCATAAAACTCTAAGTGATTATGGTTTATTTTCCAAGTTCTATTTTGTATGATCAGTAAAACTAGACATATTGATTTGAATAGCAAGTCCTTCCCTTCTTTTTCTGTTTCCTTGCTTGTCATTATAATTATGTTTTAATTTAGGTGAAGTTACACTTTACCAACTTAGGAAATGGATTTTTTTTTTCTGCTGTCATTCTCCACCGTCTACCATAGGTCGGCTGGCAAGACAAGAATTTCTATAGTTGGTTCAATTTGTGTTATCTACTTCTAGTTTTTCTTTTTCTTTTTTCAAGTGTGAAAATGCTTCTGATGGTCCGTTGGATAAGTTAAGAACATCATTTCCTTGGATTATTGTTCTTTTTTCATTTCAGGGGGCATATCAAATCACCATGGTCTTTGAAGAAAAGAAAACATGCCCTATCTCCTGATGAGTGGAGAAGTTTGTTTACACCAGATGGCAAATTTTGTGATGGTGGAGTTAAGTTTCTGAAAAGAGTTCGTAGTGGGGTGAGTAACCATTGGTAGTTGCTATATGTGCTGTTCATCGTATTACATTGGCACTTATCTCTTATTTCATGATAAATAGGGGGTTGATCCGAGTATTAGGGCTGAGGTTTGGCCGTTTCTCCTTGGAGTGTAAGCAAACTTAACTTTTTTCTTATTACTGCTAACGCTGTTGCTGTTATAATTCAAGTCAAAAGATGCTCATTTTTTCAGACATCGATAATATTGACTTTTGATATCATTTGGTTCTTGGTCTGGTCTTAAAAAGATTTGGCTTCAAACGTTTTATCCAAAAGTTATCTGAATTTTGCATCAGAATCTTTGAACTCCAATGTTGCTATAATCTCAGCAAGATATGCCCTAAATGTTACTTTCAGTGTAACATTTCAACTTGCTGCAAGCCACTTTTCTATTCTAACTCTGTTTGAGCATTGATGTGAAACTATCTGCATTATGTCTAGTCCTTTTTTCCTCGATCAAGCTGTTACAGTTTTTCTTTCTGGAATCTTTTGCTCAAATTTCTTCTGTATTGCATGATATTCCTTCATAAGCTTTATTCTCCCATCTACCATTCTAAAATGATGACCTCATTTCCCTTTAACAGCTATGACTTGAATAGCTCCAGAGAAGAAAGAGAGGCTCTTATGACTCAGAAAAGGTACTTCTTGCCAAGCTTCTCTTGGGAGCTTTTTCATTTTAGCTACTCTAATCCCAGAGCAGTGTTGTTTCTCAATCTCTGAAAGTCTATTGCCCGTTTGGTTTGATTTTGATGATTATTTTGCTCTCTTTGTGACTCCAGAAAGGAATATGAGAAACTCCGCAGGCAGTGTCAGGATTTCCTCAAACACAGCAATCAGAGTTCTAAAGTGAGTCGAACGGGTAGTACAAGCCACAATGTTGATGATGGTGATCTGCTTCAAGGAACTGACTCTTCTGGTTATGAGATGGTTACTGACAGGGCGTCTCTTTCCCTTGTGGAAAGAGAATCAGATAGTGAGTATTCTGTTGATATCTCGAGTGCACTGTTAGAAGGTGATGATAGTTCAGTTCAAGTAAGAGACACTGATGCCTCTGTAAACCTTGATTCAGAGAAAGAGGAGGCCAGGAAATATGTTTCCAGCGAGGCAATGAGGCCAGAGGATTCCAATGGTGCCCACAGCCAGCAATTGGAAAATGATCACAATTTAAGACAAGATATAAGTTCTGATGACTCTGCACCAAGCAACAAGTCTTCTGATTCAGATCCGTGTGAAGTCTCTGAAGTGATTCAGGCATCCTCCTCTTCAGAAGATGAGGAAGTGAACGATCTTGATGTGTCCTCTGAAAAGATTAATTCTCCCTCAATGACACAGTTCCTTTCAGATCCACGCACTACAGAAAATTTTGATACGTGGCAGCGGATTATTCGTGTTGATGCAGTGCGTGCCAATGCAGAGTGGGTATCATACACCCCTTCTCAGGCTGCAGTATCAATGGCTACAGCTCATCATCTTGCAGAGGCCGTTGGGTTGAAGGATTATGATCACTTAGAACCCTGCAGAATTTTTCACGCTGCACGACTAGTTGCTATTCTTGAAGCCTATGCCATTTATGATCCTGAAATTGGATATTGCCAGGGCATGAGCGATCTACTCTCACCACTGCTTTCTGTGATTAGTGAGGATCATGAGGCTTTCTGGTGCTTTGTAGGGTTTATGAGGAAAGCTCGACATAATTTCAGGCTTGATGAGTTGGGGATTCGCAGGCAACTAAACATTGTTTCCAAAATTATCAAATGCAAAGACTCTCGTCTCTACAGGCACTTGGAAAAGCTCCAGGCTGAGGATTGCTTTTTTGTCTATCGGATGGTGGTGGTGCTATTTAGGAGGGAATTGACATTTGAACAAACGCTCTGCC
Source organism: Erythroxylum panamense (assembly GCA_027123425.1). Taxonomy (NCBI): domain Eukaryota; kingdom Viridiplantae; phylum Streptophyta; class Magnoliopsida; order Malpighiales; family Erythroxylaceae; genus Erythroxylum; species Erythroxylum panamense. The sequence goes on along the minus strand of JAOTIZ010000003.1, from coordinate 27,826,464 downwards.
TGTGGGAGGTAGTGTGGGCAGATCAGGCAGCCATAAGGACTGGTATTGCAAAATCTGCATGGAGCCGGATAAGGCAGCAAGCTCCACCTACAGATGACCTATTACTCTATGCAATTGCAGCTTCTGTATTACAGAGAAGGAAATTGATAATAGAGATGTACAGTAGCATGGATGAGATTTTGAGGGAGTGCAATAGTATGGCTGGGCAACTTGACGTATGGAAGCTCTTAGATGATGCACATGATTTGGTGGTGACTCTGTACGACAAGATAGAGTCACCCCTTTGATGGATTCGTGTTACAAAGATTTTTGTTTCATGGAACATTGAACATCTCTATTCTATTCTAAAGCAAGCATCACTTGAGCCTCTCCATCTGTAGAAGGTATGATGTATGCGACATAATTTTAAGATTGAGCTCAAGGGGTAGTGGCTTGTTGGAAAAGGATTTCTTTACACTCATCTGGTTTCAGTGCACCACCTTTTGGAACATGGAACATGATCTACTACATAGTCACCTGGTGACTTTCTGAACCATACTACCACTAGTGAGGAAAAGAAGTCCAATCGGACAGCAAGTGAAACTACAACTCTAACCAGAAGACATTCTTCGTAGAGTGAGTAGTCTTCTTCTAATTGTTGGGGTCGTCTTAATTTACTTGAAATATTTGCATAGGAGGTGATTGATCAGTCATTTATCATCGTTGAAACCATGTTAACACTTGACCATTAAGATCTGATGCGATGTTATGAATTTCGATAGTGGCCCAAAAAATTCATTTAAAATGGTTGGCAAAATGTTCACGTATTCTTTAAACTTGTTTGCATTGTTTTTCCTTCAAACCAACAGGAAAGCCCAAAAAAAAAAAAAAGAGAGAGAGCCACAGATTGCAGGACAATATCTGCACTTAACCCAACACAGTTTGCGACTTGAAGTTGACGAGGAAAATACGTCCAATCATTCTCTTATTACCAATGACAATATGACATGAAATGTTCCAAATACGAGCTCAACACTCAAAATCCATTAACTGACCGCAATTTAGGGGCACACTCCGAGGAAGCTAATCTCTAAAGGAACCGGAGTCTACAATCAACCCGTAATGGGGTCTTATATGTTGTAGCCTACTCCTTCTTGGTGAAGTGTCGGACCCCAAAGGCCAAGCCAAGTATGAGGAGTGGCACTAGAAATTGTAAGATCTTAATCACAAATTCAGGGGTCTTATCGTGATTGTAAGGGGCTTGCTGTGGCGGCACGTAGACTCGTTTTGCCGGGACAGTCGAGGCATCTATCTCGCCAATCAGGTATTTTGACATCATCTCTCTAGCCGAGTCACTGTGGCCAACATCTTCAAAATCATTCGTTGCATCTTTTCCTGTCAAAGTTGAGACAAAAAAGATTGGCATGATGGATAAAGCTTTGTAAGGATTCATGGCATATGTATGGTAATAGCAGTACCAGTTGCAGACAGTAGGACTTCATCTCCTCCAGGATGATCATCCATGAAAGGGGTGACATCATATACCTGAATTTTGGACAAAGAACTAACACATTAGCTCAAGTCATGAACAAAATAGTATCTAGTGTAAAAGCAACTACCTCATGTCATTCCCATCATTTTAATTGAAAGGACAAAATAAAGAAATAAATACAGTTCACACTTTCATCACGATAATATTTGTACAACAAATGATTCTGCAACAAAGAAAAACAACAGTATTGGCAAGAGCAATCTTGATGTAAACTCATAATGCCTATAATGCATATAGAGGGAAAAGATGTTTTAAACAAAGAAAGAAATGCAATACCCCCGAGAGGATTTTACAAATCATAAAGGTCAAGACCCAGGAAAACAACAGAACATATAGGATTTTACCAGAGGATCAAAGTATCTCATCTAATCAGATCATCATGTACAGATAGAAGCACGTCTCCTACTAGAACACGCATAACTTTGAAGGCCATCAATTGTCAGGGCCACAATGCCTAACAACTCTTTTCTAATCATGCATATTACCAAAATCGAAGAAGAAACAACAAAGAGAGGAAAAGCGGTTGATGAATTCAAATTTCGATCCATGACCGTGACTACTGAATATCAAAATGACACATCTCCATATACGCCGAATAAATAATTACTTTGTTAGCACATGATCGCCTGCAGGTGATTGAACAATCTCATTTTAGAACGAAAACTAAACAGGAATATGAAGCAAGCCACCACCCCCGATACATGAACTCTATCCTCCTGTATACTTCACAACAAAGATATCCTACCATAAGACTAGCTAATCTGCACCTTAAATCCAAATGCTACTACTATTTCGAATATTGAAGCAACTGAATTCCAAATTGTTAGTTCTCACACTTGAACAGAAAACTTATCTCTCCATTAATCATTATGAGAAAATGGATTAAGAAAGGAAATCCTATCAACACGGTCAGTATGTTAATGGTACTAGTCAACCCACTAACCAAAACTTTGAGATCTGACCTTGCCAGAAATGATGAGCCAACAATCCTTGGTCTTGTTGTGGACTGCAACCTCTTCAAAATGGAAAACCTTTTTCTCAGAAGCCATTTGTTTCCCTAATACCAACAAGAACGCAAAAACATCAAAAACCCAGAAAGACCTACGAGCAAAAGCATCAAGATTTATCAGAAAAAAACAAAGAGTAGAGATCTTATGGTTCAGGTAAGCTTAACCCCTGCCAACGGCCATCAGAAACAGACAAATCGACACCACACAAAATCAAAATCAATACTTAAACAAGTGAAAAGGAGTCAGAAATGAGATAGAATCTGAATCAAAAATTGGGAACTAAACAAAGAATCTAACAAGGTTATCGAGAGAGAGAGAGAGAGAGTTAGATGCAAAGAAGATTGTTCGTACGTTGCACTCAAACTCTCTGTCCAAAGACCCTTTTCACCGCCCGGCCTTGACGACTAAAATCAAATGTATTGAGAGTACGGCCGGACACAGCTTAAATATTAAAGGTGACACAAGCCATTTGATAATTCCAATATAACCCCTCTTTTTTTGGAATATTTACACACTTGTCCTTAAGACATCATAGTTTGACCAGGAGAAGTAAGTAATTCAACGGTCACGTGTAACATTAAAATTGTCAAAAACACGTTCAAGGAAAAGCATCGTTCTCATATAAAAATATTTTTCACTTCTTCATTTTGATATTACTCTTTTCTATTTATTTGAAATACTTTTCACATCTTGAGTCTACAATTTTTGAAAAAACGAATTATTGGTCACAAAAAAAAAAAAATTTACTATTTATTTCAAGATTCACTCCCTTAAATAAAAATTAATAATTTTAGTATATACTGAACTTTCTTTCTTTAAGCCTTCACATCAAAGCTGTTAAGTGAAAAAATTAACCTTAAAAAATATATTTTACAGCTTGATTATATTTCATAAACATTGTCAAAAGCCAAAAAGAAAAATATAAACATTTGCACCACATCATCTTCAAGTTGAACATCACAACTTCCCATTCAAACCTTCCTTTGAAGAAAAGTGGAAAGAGGGTCTTAAAATTGGAAAGTGCTTAATTGAAAGAAACCATTGAAAGTTATGTTTCGTGAAGAGGTCAAACAATTTTAAGGAGAATAAGAAACAACAATCCAAGCACTTTAGCTACATAAATTAACATTCTAGGGTCGCGGGGTCCCCAGAGAAACCAAAAACTAGCGGCAAACGTCCATTGTTTCTGACTCATTGCCGAATTCTCCGACCACGCTCACGCTTAACACGAGAAAGCAGTTACGTGGGTTGGAACTTGGAAAGCCTTTGCTTTCCTTTGGGCTCCCTCTCTAAATTTGAGAATAAAAATCAAAAGATGTTATTTTTCCTATCCAACTAACTTTATGCCAATGTCATGTCAGTATTCTGCTGTCACTTAATTTACACATCTTTAAATTTTGAAAGAGAACAATGGATTTATGGGACTCAAACCTAAAATAAAGTTTATATAACAATTGTATTTTGCATTTAAAATTATGATGAAACCAAAATGATGATATTTATATTATATGTATATATTATTATATAATCTCTCTATTAGTTAAAAATAAGACCGCATATTTCTATACTTTTCTAGACTCTGCGAGATTTTTCCTAGGATATTGTTGTTGGATATATATTATTATATCATTTCTGATTATTATACTAATAATACTACATGTTTATAGAGAAAAAATAACATATATTATGTTTCTTTTTTAAAAGAAATAGTTAATCTTATGAATTAAAGTATAAATGTGTTTAAACAAATGTGTGAATGCTTATTAGAAAATAAGTTCATTAAACTAACCCGGCATGAGAATGTCATCTGAAATATTACTTATATGTCTATGAAAAATATTAATCATGATAATTGTATAAATAATCATTTGATTTGAATTTTATAAGATATCTCGTGTAAGCTATGTTTTGATACTATTTAGGATATGTCCTAATTAAGGATAACTCATTTGATATAATATGAATTATATATATAGATTATTAAGTGATTAATATAAAATTTTATCCTAAAATAATTAAGAAAAATATTTCATCATTTTGAGTTAGTATCAAATTGAGAAACTCTTCGACAAAATAGATATGATACTTTGAAAATATCAATAAAAAATCAATTAATATTACTAAAGAACCAATGTGATTAGACTTTAACAAAGTAGACACTAATCTACAATATATATATAGTCGAAACATTGCACGATGAAGGATAAAATATTACAGAAAACACAAAAGGTTACTCAAGATTTTTTGGCATTCCTAATATATAGGTGATTATAATGCATTGTTAGGCATTAATATCAATTTATAGATGTAAATTATTCAGTTAAAAATTAAAGATAAATTGAGAAATTTAATTATAACTTATATATATTACTAATATATTTAGAAATTTATTGGGTTGCACACAAAGAATAGTTTAAGAGGATAAAAAGTTAATCTAAAGAAGTTAGGATTGATTGTAAAGTTTGATAAATTTAAAGTCAAATATGAGATATTTGATTGATATGACCAATATTAAGTATTGAATCATATTGAGACTAAATTGATATTTAAAAATAAGTAATTTTAATAATTAAAAATTACATTTAAATTAATTATGAAAATATTCAAAATCATATTATATGTAAGTGTAGGCTCAACCAAAGTTATGAATACTATACTAAAGTTGATTTAATTTTAAATCTAGTATCATACAATGCCAATATTGGTCAATATTGAATATCATTTTAGATCATTTTAAAATTATAAAATAGTCTATCAATTTTATTTAATTAAATTGTAGCCCTCTATTATAAAATTTATACTTTAAAATATAACTTTTCAAAATTTCTTTTGGGTAGAAGACATAGGCCTTTTATGTGGTTTAAGTAACCTTAAAAAATTGACTAATTTTAAAATTTTCAAAGAAACTCCTTACGAAAATTTAATTTTCTAGAAAAAAACATGTTCTTTTAGAATATTTTTTTTAAAATAGAAAACAAACCTTTGATGAACATCACATGTGGATCAATAAAATATTGTTGACATGGTAACCAAACTTAACTCTTAAATTTAATCAAAATTAATAATATATTATAGTTATCTTATTATATTTTTAAGTTAGGTTTAATTAGTATAAATTGGGTTTAACAGTTGAGTTGGATAGTCATAACAATATTATTTGATAGGTCAACATATGATATCCATATGTCATGTGTTTCATAGTTATTTAAAAAAAAATAAGAGAAAGAGTTTCTTTTAGAAAATTGAAAACTTTTTAAGGTTTTTTTTAGATTTTTGAATATTAGAGATTTTTTTAGAAGTTATTTAATGCGCAGGAAAGTCTCATGACTTTTACCCAATTCTTTTGAGGACCTTAACATAACAACTTGAATAATTATATAACATCAAGAGTTCATAATTGTCACAAGCCTATTTAGTTATAAATTTTGTCCAAAATCTGACTTACGTTAGCTTACTACAATCCCTCCACTATTCTTCACTTGCCTGGAGAAGTAAAAGTGAAAATAGAGAAAAGGAAAAAAATAAAAATATATAAATAAGAAGACAAGAGTACTAGGCTTAAAGAAGGACATCCATTAAACTTCTTTAAAAGTCCTCTCTTCTTCATTAAAAGTTTTTTTGTTTTCTTTAGTTCAAAGGTTAGACCTCATTTTGATTTAATTTAATGCCAAAAAGAAGATGGAGAAACCTCATTAGATACCATCAAGCTCCACTATAAACTTGTTGCCACCACCACCCCAACGTCACTTTCTTATGTAGTTATATAGTGGTAAGATTGCCTCATGTTATCCTGACAGCAAGCTTCATTCCCACAATAAAGATATGCATGTTCTCATTATTGTTAGCTCTATTTCCTTCGTTATATAAGTCCTTTTCTTTTGCCTATCTTTTTCCTTTCTAGGTTTTTGTTGCCTTGTGTGAGATTCTACATTGGTTGGAGAGGAGAATTAAGTATGCCTTATAAAGGTATGGAGACCTCTCCCCTATAAGACATGTTTTTTCAAGGGTGGGAAAAGCAAAACTATGAGGGGTTTGGCCCTAGGGGCAACTCAAAGTGAACAATATCTGTGGATGTGTGATCTGGGTTGTTACAAATGGTATCAGAGGTAGTATCTGAACCGTTGTGCCAGCTAGGTTGAACCGTAAAGAGGGTTGGGTCCTAAAGGAGGTGGAGAGTGTGAGATCCCATATCGATTGGAAAGGATAACCAAGTATGTCTTATAAGGGTATAAATACCTCTCCCCCACAAGACGTGTTTTTCTAAGGGTGGGAAGAGCAAACCTGTGAGGAGTTTGGCTTTAGGGGTAACCCAAAGAGGACAATATCTATGGACGAGTGGTCTGAGTTGTTACAAATAGTATCAGAGCCGATATCCGAACCATTGTGCCAGCTAAGCTGGACCTTAAAGAGGGTTAGAGTGGAGAGTATGAGATCTCATATCAGTTGGAGAGGAGAATGAAGTATGCCTTATAAGAGTATGGATACCTCTCCCTTATAAGACGTGTTTTCCCAAAGGTGGGAAGAACAAAACCATTAGAGGTTTGACCCTAGGGACAACTCAAAGTAGACAATATCTGTGAGCAGATAGTCTGGGCTGTTACAATTGGTATTAGAGCCAGCACTCGAACTATAACACCCCACTCCTGTAAGACCCGAACCTAACATAGATGGTGATATCCGAGTTCGTACCCTGCGAGGGTGGCGTGCTACATCACTCAGTCAAATCACAGTACAATTTTTTTTAAAAACAAACATACACTTACATTATATTATGCGGAAAATCATTTACAAAACCTAACTGGAATACAATGACTACACGGGTCCTCTGATAAATACATCAAAATAAGCTACAAAAAATTATCCCTCTTCTGCAGACGCAATTGATCCCGACCTCTTCTATCACTCTCAAGCGATCACAATACACCCGTTGCCTAACGGGGTATTCTTCTGAGTCCTGA
>JAOTIZ010000003.1:27788383-27801193 GCA_027123425.1 Erythroxylum panamense | reverse complement strand
AGTCTAAAGTTTCTTTTTAAAAATAATACTAAAAATCTTAAAAATGTAAATACAAGTTTGATTCACAAAGATGTAATACCTGTGCTACGATCGGTAAAATTGGGAATTAAAAATAATTATATTTTCACATTTTTTATAATTAAAAAATAAATGAAGTTGGGTTCACTTGTTTTCTTCTTGTGCTCTCCATAATCTTCTCGGAGTGGAAGGATGTTGGGCCAAAAAGTCGTGTATTCGATTCCTTCTACTTACGCTTTCTTGATCGAATCTGTTGTACAATATTTACTATTGTGAAATATTTGATTGACGTAATTTATAAGCTATTATATCAATCTAGAAATTTACCTACTGCATATCCAAAAGGTAGCAACTACGAATTCATTCGATTTTTTTTGAAAAAATGGGCCTAAGGTTATAATAATTATTAAATTATTAACCCAAAATTTAATCAGCAGAACAAAACAACTGTCGTTAATACCGACGATTTCATGTTCTACATGGACCCAACACAAACCGGATGGTCCACAATTTCCATGAAACTGGGCCTAATGGTCTAATCAAGTCGTACCTGATAATAGTTTTGATTGACAGTTGATATTACGTTGTAAGGAAAACAGGAAATGACAAGCAGAGCCCTTATGGACCAAAGTGAAGAAGCCCAACAACTTTGTGATTTGGTGAGGAGCTGTTTTGATTTAAGTGAGGTCACAGGTTTGAACCGTCCTTATATATGCAGCTGTTTAAAACTTGAGATCAGAGCTTTGCCTTCCGCAAGGGACCTACCCAGCTCGAGCAAAAATTAGTCTAAAAATAGATGACTTAAAGGTGTTTTTCTATAATTGAGACCCTCTTAAAACACCTTGTGTGCAACAAAAAAAAAAAAAGTGAAGAAGCCCTTCCCTCCTTCCTTTCCTCAATTCACGTCTTTGATGCAATTAAACAACCAGACACTTCGGCCAACACAGAAGTGACAATGCATAAATTAAAATTCTTCGTTTATGGTTTCTGTTAGCACTTGAAGAGCAATTGGAGAGGATCATCAAGCCTCAAATAATGGGTGACCTCATTATAATTGCTTAATACTTGGTAATCATAAGTTCGTTTTTCATAACGTAAGCTGATTTCAATCACCAAAAAATAAAAGAAGGAAGCATAAGATAGTAGGATAATTTAATTTTGGGATAACAAATTTTTAAGTATATAATATTTTTAGGATTTTTTATTTAGTACCCAAAATTTTTAAATTTTAATTAAGGAATTAACATTTTATAATCTTTAATAACTTAATTCAAAATATTAATTATGTTAATATTTTATTGATTTGGATAACGATTTTTTTTAATCCATAGCATATAGAAGTTTGCTTGAAAAATGAGTTGCCACCTTAAGTGTTTAGCCATGTATATGATTAATTGACAATTAATTTACATGTCACGAATAAAAAATAATTCGTTAGCCATATCAATAAAATATTATAACTTTATAAAAAATTAGTCGCTTAATTAAAAATTTTAAAAATTTAAGGACTGAAATGAATTTTTAAAAAAAAGTTAGATACTTTTAGAATATGTTGTCACTTTAATTTTAAATCTTTAATTCTTAATTTCATCTCAAATTTTAAAATAAAAAATAACTTAGATATCTTGAAAATATTTTTAATAATGTTTTATAAAAATTCATAATAAATTGATATTGTACGAAGAGAGAAATGAAAAGTCTACATTCTATTTAATTGTCATTTATTAATAAAAAAGAATTCAATTTTATGGTTATTATATAATAATTTTAATGATTTTTATTATTAAATAAAGAAAATTTGTTTTATAAAAATAGTATTTTGTTTATGCGAATAACATAACATGTTGAACTCAAAAGTTACAATGCCTTCGCATGGGACTATTCATGTTGCTGCAACTACTGTTTAAGGGATTTCCATAATAAGCCCATTGGAAACCTTAAAACGATTGTCATATTTTTAATATTGGTAGAGTGTATAATTCACTTATAATAATTGAGCTTGGGTCAACTATTGTCCAAATAACTAGAACTAATTATTTAAATAGTTGACCCTTACCACTTATAAACCCTTTATCATTTTTATGTTTAGTCTAGGACATTCTAACAACCATCTACCTCAGCAACTCTCCCTGTGCGTCTGTGTGCTTCATATGTTATGGTCCAGAACTAAAATCTGTACGTTCTTGTCTGCATGCATGGAGCTTCTTATGTTTGTCGTTTTACGAACTCAAGATCCAATATAATGTAAAAGGTGACCTTTTCTTTTATTTAATTAGGGTGATTTGGAAGATGAAACCATAAGCTTTGATCGTATCCACTTTTGTTTTCTTTTGCTTTAAGGAATCAAAGATAGATTATAAGTAACACTATCATCATATTTCTAGGTCTCAGCGGAAAAAGTTACAATAGAAAGAAGAATCGGTTAAATTAGTTAAAGAGTAGTTATGATAATCAGTAACATGAAGTATCTGAAAAACCAAGGACGATATAGAAAACCATTCTTGATTGCTTCCCTTGTCTTAAAGTGATCAAACCACACATACATGCAACAATCTTACAGTTGAAAATAAATGGTGTACAATGAGCAAAACAACATTAATCAGGGAATTAAAGAAAGAGAGATGTTGGAAGGGGAAGGATCAACTGGGGCTCGACATCCTCTCATGTCGATTCCATCTTTCCACTAACCAATGGTCTGGTAATCTGTAGACACAACAATCAGGGAGTACATAAATATCAGTGAAAACTTTGAAGAACATGGAAGCTTATGATGAGAGATTGTTAAAGAGTTTTGTAGAAATTTAGGATCTTTTTTATGGGAATGCTTGGTTTTTTTATACACTGTGACAACTTGAAGTAGTTAAGATAGAGTTGAGGAGTACTTAACTTGGATGTTAGATCTAAAGAGAGCAAGTGTATCCAGGTGGTGGAGTCTTGCCACAAGTAACAAGGAGTTGAAGAGCGAGAGGGACATAGACGTTAAGGTTGAGAAGCTTCAACTTGAGAGTGGTGCACAAGCAAACAGCAGCTTCAAGCTCAGCTAATCCTTGAAGGACTGGGCAGCACTCATTAACAGCTGGGTCACCGAGTCCAATGTGCACTAATCCACCCAGAAGATCAACACAAGCTCCAAGCTTTAGGGTGTCAATGGGGCATGTATCCTTAGGTGGGCATGGAGCTCCCTTTGGTGGTTTAGTGGTCACTGGAGGGACTGTTACAGGAGGAACAGTCACGGGAGGGACAGTAATTGGAGGGACTGTGACTGGAGGGACGTTGATTGGCGGCTTAACAATGGGAGGAACAGTCACTGGAGGCAAAGGCAAATCAACTGGAGGATTAACAATGGGAGGAACAGTCACTGGAGGCAAAGGCAAATGAACTGGAGGATTAACAATGGGAGGAACAGTCACTGGAGGCAAATGAACTGGAGGTTTAACAGTGGGGGGAACAGTCACTGGAGGCAAATGAACTGGAGGTTTAACAGTGGGAGGAACAGTCACTGGAGGCAAATGAACTGGAGGTTTAGCAATGGGAGGAACAGTCACTGGAGGCAAAGGTTTAACAATGGGACCCTTTGGAGACTTCCCTTTAGGACTTTTGTGCTTTGGTCTGGGCTTTCCACAAGCAGCACACCCGAGAATTGGGGTGGCTGAGGACATGAATAGCATGCAAATGAGGAGGAGAGCTGAGATTTTGGAGGCTTCCATATTTCTGTAGTTCTCTTTTCTCACCTCAGTCTATAAAGAAAGAAAGAAGAACACAATGAGTAGAGATAGTGCCTTCATATAGAACTGAAATATTATATAGTTGCATTGTCAAGTGCAATAAAACAAAAACCCTAGAAGCAGATCACGTGAACGTGGGCTTGCTTCGAAAGGCAGCCACACTTTGCAAGTTGGCAACTAGCATACGTACAAATTCATGCATTCATACTGTTTTTTTGTTTTTGTTTTCATGTTCAATCCAATATCTGTACTTGATTATATGGTTAACTATGCATGCTTATTGATAATTAATTAACTAACAGTTTTTAAATATGCCCCAGTTGCAGAAATTATGATATGTTTGAAAGATCTGTTCCTTAACTGGTCTAGGTTAATCATTCTGCTAAGCACTCCAACTGACACAAAGCAGCTTTAGTTAGTTAGGAAGTTCGTTAAAGCAGCTTTCTGTTCCATTAAATTCTAATCAGTGATTATTTAATGTAATGAATCATTCTTATACTAATCTCGTGCTTCTGTTATATTCCACCAATTTTTAATTGTATGAAAACCATCACAGGAGGGACTCACATGCACAATAATAGAGACAAGTTAGATTATGTTCAATACTGCCTTTTGCTGCATGAAATCTTTACTCATCTCCTGCCTCGTAAACTCCACAAAAAACTCCCCAAAATTTTTTCAGGAAAAGTTCGAAAGCATTTCAAGAAAATGGTGAAACTGATGAATGAGATTCAGACATGTAATCGACTTCCTTCCACTTGTTAAAGGCAAATGCGAAGCAAGTGACCTATCTTTGAGCTAGAATTGTGAACATTCATCAAACATGACACAAGTTTCGAAATCTGCTACTTATTCTGGCTTTTAATTCCTAAAGCACAAAAGGGTTGGCCTTGTTTTTTATAGTAATTTCGTTTTTATCGAGAATCCCAAGAACACTGTACAGAATAATAGCCATTAGTGGACAGGTATGCGATGAACTAGAGAAAACTCTAATTTGGTAATCTTCTATGGCTTTCTCAAGTATTGCTTGTGCCTTTTCTGTTCAGAGGTTTACATAATATCTATGGTAATTTAAAAAGCTCCTCCTACAAATCTTAAAACTTCCACATCTTCTTTGATACAAAAAGCTTGTAGGGCCAGTTTCTTAGTGCTTAAAAGATGATACTGGACCCAGGTTTCTAAGGGTTTCCATGATTGATCAATTTTCAAACTAGGTCCACATCAAAGGCAACCTATCAGTCTAGTTGTCTCACCAAATCTACTATACCATTTTCCTTTTCATGGTGTTGCAGGTGAAGTTTAGATGTGTTTGTATGCGCTTAATCTATGCATTTATGTGGATACAAACTGATAAGGATAAGCAGATCTTTCACAAAATTGTAAAAGACATATACACAACTTCTCTGATTAAATAATAAACAATAGCCTAAGTTAGCTTCTTCTTCTTTCTTTTCTTTGATTACAAAGGAAGCAAAAACACACTAGCTAATACTGTTGAATAAATGACTTTAAAATAGTCAAAGATATTATTAGAGATATTATTGGGATAGCAATCAAATAAATTAGATTTTATTTTATGCTGATTTAGATTAGATATTATCTGATTTTTGAATTTTAGTTAAAAAAAACTATATAAATAGACGAGCTTCTATTCAATAAAAATTAAGAGAGTCTTCTTCGTACATATCTTCTTTTACGTACAAAAAAAAACCAACAACTATAACAAGCTACAGCACAGGTTTGAATTACAGTGTTCTCCTGCCGAGTAAAAGGATTGGAAACTATTCCACCTTTGTGAAGGATCTTAGTCCATGTTCTAAGGAAGACAAAAGCTAGAAGAGCAGCAGAGACATTGAGATTAGGGGACAGCCCGGTAGTCAGGTTCAACTTCATAACTATTACACAGTATAACATTCCAATAACTATGCTAGCAATTATTCCCGTGACTGAGATCTGTTTAGTCCATGGAACAATTTTCAAGTCCTCTATCTCCTCTTGAGTCCGTTCCAAGTCCTCCCTCTCAAACGTCTCAAGTTCTTTTGATTCTTCAATGCTCATATTCCACTTTCCACAATTGGCAAAAGTCTGCTTCCGATAACACAGCAAAAGACAGACAATAGCACAATCAGAACTCAAGAAAAATGGCAATGTTAAGGAATCGTCAAAAGCGTGAAGGAGTCCAGTAAAGTTAATACCTTTATGAGTCGTCCCTCTGGCTGCTTCTTTTATTTTCCTCTTGTTCTCTTTGGCTTGTTGCAAGTTGACCTGAGTTTAGAAGAACTCAGAAGGAATCCAAATTTCAGCAACCTGTGATAACAATTGCCAAATGGATGTTATCCTCCTCAGTCAGCACATGGATTGTCCGTCATCAGCTGCTGCTGACTTGGAGAAACAGACAGAGAAGTCAATAAATTTAGTTGTGCCAGTCCTTTCAATGCAAGTAAACAAATGTAATACCAAGACCGTCAAGCATCCTTGGAGTTAACAAATCATCCTTCTTGTTCGGTTATTAGTCAAAATCATCCTTTTACAGTGATACTAATGGACCTACAGAGAAACAACAGAAAAATTGGAGAACCGTCTTTGCATGTACTACGAAATTAGTAGAAAGACAGGGCCTTGTAGCAATAATGTGGTATAGAAACATTTTCACAATTTTAAATCAAATACAATTTCTTTTGATGTCAGGCCACTACTTCTCCATTCTTTCTCTATCAGATATATTCGGTGACATCATCAGATAATAAATAAGCTTCCTCCTAAGAGAGAAAATTTTGTATCTTTATTGAACAATTTGCTTTTTAGGTAATTGGAAAGTTGAGCAAACACCGCCAAACCAAAATGAAAATTTTCTCATTATGAATAATGAATATATGATTCAGTTACAAGAAGGGAGCTTATTTATCCTCAAGTTCTCCGCAACTCAAACTCAGGGTACAATCACAATTCATCATTCCCATTTTTCCAGTAAAATTATTCATGCTTGCATGCTCTACTTCATTTTTAACCGTTTCTATCATGTGTGACATTCATCTAACTACTACATAGTAACTCTTCGATCCTCCATACTTTGGGTATGAACATCTGATTTATCTATGTCTGTCTCCCTTGTTTATCTAAAATTTTACTTGATAGCTAAGAAGTTCATGCAGATAGGAGGATGAACTTTGGCCAAAGCAAGGATTGATGACGGGAGTATCCATAACCCATCTCCGCAGATCAAGCCAGAAGCCATGGCTGGAATCATCAGGCTTGCCTTATTGCTGTTTAATCTGTGCCATAAAAACACGACAAGACTCCCTACGCACATGTCAATTGCAAAATAAGCACCCACTAAGAAGGGCACAGCCATAGCCATTGGAAGAGGAAACCATTTTCCAATATTCTTGGGTGACAGATCTCTTAATAGGTTGGCCAGTATAGCAAATGCGAAGAAACCATAACAGAGTTGCAAGCAGTGATGGGGAAGTGCAGAGAAGCCTTCAACTCCTAGAATTGCCATGTTCCTATAGATGAGTGCATAGGGAGCTTTAAATTCTCCGTCAGGGTTCCCAACATCAAAGGCCTTGTAGAAGAGAAAGAATGTAACAGGAGCTACAATACAGCCGATGGCAGTCCCAATCGCCTGGCCAATAAGCATTGCTCGAGCAGAAGTGAGAGTCAGATGACCAGTCTTAAAATCATGCATCAAATCTGAGGAGATAGAAACAATGGATTTGATCAATCCACACCCCACAAGTCCTGCCACCACACCATCATTTTTACCAGCCAATGCCGCAAGTATAAAGAGGGCCACTTTTCCATAATTGTAGGCCATGTTCATGTCAGTTAGACCAGCACCATACGCATTGCAGAAGCTGAGGGAGGGTGCAAAAATGTAGGCAACAAGTACATGGTACCACTTAAGTTCAGAAAACATGAGCGGGATCACGATAATCGATATGATGGAGAAGCTTATGTAACCTAAACATGCCACCCACATCGGAACGCTTTCTCTTGTGAAGACTTCGTTTCTTTTTAGGTCATCAAGAAGTTGGTTTTTACGCGCAGATGCTGCACCTGCATAAAGAAAATAACGTTGAATAGTATCTTGTAGGCTTAAGAGTATCACAATGTTATGTCTATGTCCCTTCTAGTACCTGTCTCACTGTCTCAGACACCATACCAACTCTAACAAGCCACACAAGAGGAAGACAGGAGACCAAGTAAGCAGAAAAGCTGCAAAAGATATTCAATACGTGGGAAAGGGAAATTATGAGTATCTCAACTTACTTGGTCTAGGATAGCTATTTTTCGCTTTTGCATGGATAGTACTGGCAGCGAAATAGACTACTTTGAGAAAGTTGTATAGCCCATCACCTAGGATTAGAGCAATAGATATAAAGACCTGAAAAGGAAAGAAAAAAAAATCATTATCTGTAATCAGTCTGATCATAGCAGATTACTACCAACCATGGAATTCCTTATATTGATTGCTGTCACCTTGTAACCATTTAAACTCTTCATACTGCTTTCTGGTAAAGTCTGGGGAAACCAGTTTCCTTTAAGTTCACCGAGAAGTGGCCACATTACACCCCAAGAAAGCACTGCACCAAGAAGTAAAGACAGATTCACAACATGGGAGCAAATCATTCCTGCACCAACATAAGTCATACTGAAATCAAAGTAAAACCTGCAAAATTCAAATCATTAAGTTAATATTTCCTACAGTTTAATCACCAGAAAGTACATTAAAAAGGCTATCAAATTATGTCACACACGCACGAGTTTTTCCAGGCTGTCAATCCAAATGTTGGAAACTGAGAAAAACCACAGTGCGGTCCACCAGAATAAAACCATTGGAAGAATCCCCAAAGAAAACTCAGAGAGAAGAATTTCATGAACCCATGAACCTGCTTCCTGCAAGAAGAATCTCCACTTGGTTGAATACTGAAATACTCAAGTTTCACTGACGGAGAAATTTTTCAGGACAGCTTCATACTTAGCCATTTCATCTCCTTTTGGCGTATGGAAGCCATTAATGAGAACCGCAGTAGCAGTCCCACTGGGATAAGGTAACTTGTAGTCTACAATCATTATCTGAGGCAGCAAGAAATGCATGATAAGAGTCATTTTCCAGTTACACAGGACTAGCAATTTAATCTTATAACAACGGTAGTACTAGCAAGCTAATAATCAATCGACCAACAAGAATAGTTGAAGAAATAAATCACCTTTCTGAGAGGAACAAGTGCAAGCAGCCCAACAAAGGTGCTTACGAACAGAAAACCAGTCATCCAACCGATACCAGGCTCCTTGGTGCTGCCAGGATTATTCCCCACTGTGTCGACCCCAGCTTGCTCGTACGTCTTTCTGTTCAACCCCAGCAGATAAGACCCAAAACCACCTGCAATTCATATGTAGTGATAAAGCATAATAAAGTTAAATATAGGCAAAAAAAAAAAGGGGAATAAGTTCAAATCAAGATGCTACAGATATGATACAAAGATATTAGAATGTCTAACCTCCAACAGCAATACTATAACAAGCTACAGCGCAAGTTTGAACAATGGTATTCTCTTGTCGAGTGAAGGGAGCGGACACTATTCCTGCTTTATGCAGGAGTTGAGTCCAAGTTCTAAGAAAGACAAAAGCTAAAAGTGCAGCAGAGACGTTGAGGTTAGGGACCAGCCCAGTGGTCAGGTTCAACTTCATGACTATCACACTGTATATGATGCCAATAAGTATACTGGCAATGACTCCCCTGATTGTGATCTGTTTAGTCCACGGAGCAATTCTCTTCAAGTCCTCTAGTTGATCTCGAGTCTCTTCCAAATCCTCCCTCTCAGACCTCTCAACCTCCTGCTCTTCCATGCTCATATTCCCCTTTCTTTGATTTATACTGAAATCTCCTCTCTAGTAAAATGAACAAAAAAGATATAGACTTAATGAAATCAATAAATAGAATCAGCAGACACAGACCGCAGTAAGATGAGATCTTTTGAGTACCCACCAGGCCGCCTACTCCTGTTTGTCTACAACAGGAAGTTGATCAGAATTCTCAAAAACTGATTAGCAATCCAAATCTTTAACGTACAGTACAGAAGCGGACACAAGTAATCTAATAGTGTTTCAAAAAGAAGATGAAAGACTCGGAATCATTTCACCGGCTATCCTTATCAGCTCCTGTTGATGACTTGCAACAGCCCTCTAAAAGCCATGAATGTCAAGAGGGTCCTCCTTTCAATGCAAGGAAACCTCCACAGAAACTCCTGAATTTTGAAGTCTTTTAATGCAGAAAACAGAGCATTAAATGCCTCACCGGTAAAATGGATTTAAATCCTTGTATCGCTCTGCTAATGAGTACAATTTGCAGGGAAAATCTCGATACTTATGTAGATGTAAGACGGTGGCTCTTAACAGCCCACCATGTTGAGAGCCATCCTAACATGTACTGCAAAGAAGTACAACATAGACTTTTGCTAGTAACATTTGTAGTACACTCATCATCTGTCCAACTATGGATGAAATACAGACCAACAAATGTCCGGCCACTAATTTTGTTTCTTTTTCTCGTTGACTTTTGCCTACCACTTTTACCCATCACAGACAGACTTGGTAGTACGAACAGACAGAGAGAGAAAGAGATTTATTGGTCTTGAAGAAAGAGAAAAAAAGAATTCATAGATCTGCCTTTATACAGTGGAGGAAGTTATGCAAGGAAAAAAAGAAGCGAATGAAACAGAAACTGAGTACCTGGGTCATCTCTACCTTCCTTTAAAGTGTTTTAACTTTCCAAGCGTGTGGCCTAAAGATGTCATAATCAACTCACTGATGATAAAAGGAAAGAACAGGACAGACTCAGTTCTTACTAAAGGTCTGATCTTTTGTAAATTTTGACGAAACGAAGACGAAAAAGTGAGTGACGCGAAGACAGACTCGGGTTGGCTTTGCTGGTGGACCGCAAGAGTTTGCTAAAAGAAGATCCTTTACAAGTTGCATAGATTCTATACACATCAAAATTCTATCGCTTGTCCATGCTTTGCTTTCAAGCTCCATGTCACTTCGAAGACAGCTTCTTCTACAAATCACCATCACTTACAGGACATTGAAAGACCCATATTCTTGTGTTAAATGTTTGGCTATCATTGTCCTATGACTCTTTGTGGACACGGCAAGTTTAGATCGCAACCGCACATTGTTTACTATTTAGTTCACGATATATTTGTTAGGGATCCTTTTTTTTTTTTCCTCCTTTCTTCCGACTTGAATGAACCAAAGAACTAACTTAATAGGCATTTTGGTTTTGTTGACATTTTTCATTTATTATCTCTTTGATCAGTTGATGTGTTAGTTCCCGTTCACGAGGATAGATGTCTTTAAAAGGAAAAACGTAATGCACACAGCAAATAAGAATTAAAACAGACAAGGCACTTTGACAAGATTGTTTATGGAAACTAAAATCAAGAACTCTATATTGCCGTGTTGGAACAAAAATAGTAGGGCATAAGAATCTTTGTTAATTCCTATCTTTTTCTTCTTTCACTTTTATAATTTATGGAATTTCTAAGACAATTAGATGTCATTTGAAGTGGTTTACAATTCATTTTCCTTCGTAATTTAAATTTTCATATCTTTTAGGATTATTTATGTACTGTGTGTTCATGATCGTTTCTTAGATTGAAACTGGAACAAGGCATTTTGATGACGACAAGTGAGCGCAATTATTAGATTCTAAATTGGTGTGGACTATGGATGGTGTTGGAATTTGATGTTTTATGCTCTACAGTTCCTTAATAGTTTTATGAAAAAATAATCTAAAAATATTCTTTTATCTTGTAAATGTTTAAATATATATTATAAAATTTATAAAATTATTATACATTGTAAACAAAATTATGATGAGAATATAATTATGAGATTTATATTGTAATTATGTATTATCCTTAAATTATTTTTAATAATTGTTCTATTAAGTCTAGATATTAATAAAATGTAAAAAGACTAACACTTGTTATATTTTTCCTTAGGCTAAAAGTATATTTTGAATTTTAATATTTGCAACATAATATAGAACACACCCTAATATTTGAAATAGTTCAAACTGAACCTTAATATTTGCAAAACATTCAAAATAGATCTTAAGTAAATGTAAAATTTAACAAATTAACTCCTCGTTAGTTAAACGTCACATTAATACTGACATGATATTATTTTTTATTTTTAAATAAAAAGTGAGTCTCATAGTCATATAACAAGTAGAACTTATTGTCTAAAATATATAAATATGGGCCCCATTGTCTCACGGCAATTGGAACTCATTATCTGAAACATATAAACAGTGACTCCGTTGCTACATAGCTATGGAATTTACTATTTGATTAATTTTAAAAAATTAATTAAGTGAGGACAACAATGAGATGACATTTAATTAACAAGGAATTAATTTCGTCCAATTTTCTATCTATTTATAGTCTGTTTTAGATGTTTTGAAAACGTTATGGTTCAATTTTAATGCTTCAAAAAATTAAGGAGGTCCAATTATATGCAACCTTACCTCTAACTGGTATTTGATATTTCATTATAATTATTTATAATTCTTATAAAGTTTAATGAAATCACAATTTAATTTTAGTTAAATTGCTATTATATTAAAAAACTTATTATGAATAAGCTTAAGTTTTAAGGAAGTAGCATTCTTTGCCTAAACCCATTTGTAAATTCTCTAAACTCCTTATGTGAATACCGTTACTTATGCGACTACGATGTTAGAAATGAGCCAATTTCAAAAACGTTTAAAGGATATGACAAGAAAATGATCAAACTTTAGAATAATACATACAGATTACAATTCATACTTTATTATAATTTATGTATCGAATATTTTGTAGAATTTGAAGTGATCTGAACTTTCAAAAAATTAAACAAAATAATTTGGTATTTATTCCCCTACACACAGGATGAAATCCTGACTCAAATTCCCAACATACTTATCTATGTTAGACCCCATTGAATCAAACCTTTTTGTTTTCATTTTTGGTTTGCTTATCATCACAAATTAATGCATCTATAAATTCAGGTACATATA